>JAUZST010008338.1:0-13620 GCA_034779995.1 Parotocinclus haroldoi
TCATAGGTAAGATAACTGCAGTGCCTGCATGGTGGCATCACACTTATTTTAATATATTACTGAACAACCTATTTTATACACAAACAGGACATAGTTCTCATTAATATTATATTACTATAAGCGACGTCTCAGCTTTCTCACTGCCTGAGGAATTTAAATATACAGAGGTATACAGATGTATGTTTATGAAATCTTTTCTGCATTAATATGATTAACATCATCAGATCAAAAAATAGTATACTTAGTTATTTATTTATTTAAAAAAACAACCTTGCGATGCAGAGGAAAATATCATTAAGGGATCAAATTCCTCCAAACTGATTTGCAGCACTGTTGTATGGGTTACCTGAAAATGTTTATGGGGGCACACCTGATACTGAAGGCTAAGGTTTTTATAACTTTACCACGCACAGGTATGGAATATTGGATCATTTATTCATATATTCTGTCTGTTTATGAAGTTTTTTTGCTCTTATTTGTGCAGAAATATAGAAATACTAATACAAACCTATTCGATGTATTTTCTATGCTTTTGTCCTCTAAAAATTAATATAAAACCCCAATAGTATTAATTATTACAGGCATGTGATGCTGAAATGAGAAATAGTATATGGACCTTAGTGTTATAATCAGTAAACTAAAGTAAAATCCCAGTTTAAACATAACACAACACAGCAGGGTTATACAGAACTCTTTACATGTAAAGACTTCTGTTTGTTTCTCTATAATCTTGCTGTGTCACTGCTCTGCTCAGTCACTCGATCGTAAAGTTTCAGCTTCTCAGTCCGAGAGCAATTTCCTCTGATTGTAGAAGGTCGTGAGCAGGAAGTGGCAAACGAAAGCAGATAGGCGCTGGGGGCTGGGCTGCTTAAATCCTACCAAAATACCCAACATGAACTCACAGATCGGGCTTTAGAACACGAAAGCTTCCCGCACTCGGTGTGGCTCTTACAGTTCAGTAGAATCGGACTGAAATGGACTTCATTCTAATAACTGATCGTAAGGAAGACTGGGAGCGGTGATGTGCTTCTGACAGCTAAAACCTTCTCTCTGTTCTCCTCCACGCGCTCTAATTAAGCAGGACTTGGACAGCACATCATAGTGGGGTGGAACGTGTGTTAGATCCTGGTCTTCAGCTTCGACTGGAAGGTTGTAGACGGATGAATACATATTACTGTGGATGTAGCGGATAAACCAGCAAACGCACTGTAGTTTGATTCCTGCTGCCATCGAGAAAACCAACTCAGCTGGCATGGCATCTACAATTGAGAGGAAGACACTGGAAGCTAACGAGTGAGTTACTGCTTAATGCCTTAACTTTGTTCTTTAAAGCAGTTTGGTCTGTTAGTATATTCTCCATTATAAACTGAGGGTTTGATCCTGTCAGGTCATCCGTGGGCATTGATTGCAGATGGTACCAGAGTAGTAATCTGATATTGGTCTTTAAAACCTTTAATTACAGTAGGAGTTATAATTACAGCTCACGTGATGGCTTCAGTCTGCATGCATATCCATGTCCTGTCCTCCGGAGAAGTCTACATTTACTGTTACAGTCAAATCTAAGGGGAGCAATAGTACAGTATATTTAGACTTATAATGCAGGTAATTAATGAGAAAAGGCAACCTTTAAATGAAGTCACTTTAGCCCTGACCCTAGTAATTATCAGTAACAAAATGGAACTGAAGCTTTTTTAACCATTTGTGTTTTATTTTAAGTGTTATTAAATACTCCCTGTTTCACTGTACATATGTATGAGGTCACGCAGAGGTCAAATTCGATTAGTAATCAACCAGCATGGAGACGACAAGAGAACATAATTCCAGTAGGAGAAAAGTGTGTCAATCAACATATAAAAAATAGCGACTTACATTAAAATGCCTATATTTACAGTTAGAGCTATAATTAAAAAGCTCAAATTAACTGGAACTGTGACAAACTTCCCTGAACAAGGATCCAAGTTTTTTTTATTTAAATATCTCTCATTTAATTGAATGAATGAAGAGCTTACTGATAAGTGTTATGATTGAGTTAATTAATTTCATGCAGAGGTTGCATTAACGTATCTGTAGAAAAGCAACAATCTATCAAACTTTAGGAATATACCATTGGGACATAATGTCAGGGAATTGCACTTCTCTAAAATATTCTGTTACCCATTCACAGGGAACCTGTCGACGAGGTCCTGCAGATGCCTCCTTCCATGCTGACATGCGGTGGCTGTCAGCAGAGCATTGGAGATCGTTTCTTCCTTAAGGCCATAGAGCAGTACTGGCATGAGGACTGTCTGAGCTGTGACCTGTGCAGCTGCCGACTGGGTGAAGTTGGACGGAGACTTTACTACAAACTTGGAAGAAAGCTGTGTCGAAGAGATTACCTAAGGTGAGTGCGAATGCTTATTTTAGGGCTGTTGTTTATAATGCTGACATAAGAGAATGCTGGGGGAGAAAGGTACTTAGTACTAGTGACATACATGACATTTCTGCACATCTTCACATTAAAACATCTAGTTTGGTCTCACCCTCATACGGATGGATATTTAAACTCATTCAGGCGTGTGTCTTCTCTGATTTGCAGACTGTTTGGACAGGATGGATTATGTGCTTCCTGTGAGAAGAGGATCCGAGCGTTTGAAATGACGATGCGAGTGCGTGATAAAGTTTACCATCTCGAGTGTTTCAAATGTGCAGCCTGCCAGAAGCACTTCTGCGTTGGAGATCGTTACCTGCTTATAAACACAGACATTGTGTGTGAGCAGGACATTTTTGAGTGGACCAAACTCAACAGCAGCTTGGTATAGTGCTTCGTTTTCAACGATCCTTTTTCAGAGTTTGTGTTGTTTGCAGAATATAGAGTGACGGCCTTATTTAAATAGACTTTTAAAAAACTTTAACATTGTTTTTGGAGAATGGTGTTGATATAAAACGTCTCCTCCTTCACAGTCCACCAGCATTCAGCCAAGAATGTTTACAAATTATGCTTTGGGAATAGCTGACAATGACCCTGAAAATGTATTATTGGTTTGTGGTAGAAGATGTTTTGGAAGAACAAAGCAACATCAAGTGTTCTGGTCAGGACTGGCAGAGTATGGTACATGATTCTTCTCAGGGAATTCCAGGCAAACTTCTGCCACACTGCTCATTCAGTCTGCCCGTCCAGGCACATTTTTGGTAAAGGTGCTGTCAGGTTTTGATAAAGATCTGGTGAGAAAATAATGCTGTGTAATTATTGTAGGACTTTTCATGGGATTGTATACTTTTGTAAAGCTCTGTATGTGTGTGCGTGTGTGTTGTGATGATAACCAAATGCAAATGATCAATATATTTAATAATAACATCACAAGGTTATTATTGACTGATTATACTGAATATGATAGCAATACCTTTAAAACTTTAAGATCCTACCGGCAGTTTGTTTTTTGTTTTTCTTTCTGGACATAACTCGTTTGTTATTTCGTTTGATATTTGTGGACAGTCTTAATGCTCTGTATATTGTTTAACACTGGACTAAAAGGAACTGAACTGGAACCATACATGATAATAAAGTATTAAGTTCTGGAGGGCTGACTGTGTACTAGATCTTCACTTTATAAAGAATGGTCCATCATTAATGGTTTGTTGTGAATATTTTTGTGTATGTCATTTTTTTAACGTATCATTGTAATACTCTTAATACTCGGTGTGACAAGAAGTTAAAATATGAATCTAAATAATTTTCCTAGTACTGCAACAACAACTTTACACAATAAGTCCCAGGTTCTGGTCTATAACGATGTAATTAGTACATTATTATGGAGTAGTACTGACCCCTACAGGACAACGATGTTCCTGCAGTTCTGGGGTAAAATGGCTGCAGGTGATTAGCGCCATCTGTTGGTAACTTATAATGTTTCCTAACTGAAGTGATTTAAAAGATACACTCCCATAATAACCTGTATTTTCCTTAATTAATATCTGCAATGTTATTAAACAGTAACATACATTTATAACTACGAGTTCTACAGGATTTAATGTATGTACATAAGTAATAACAGCAATAAATAAAGCAATCAATGTAATAACGACACAATGTATTATATAATAGAATATCTTTCAACTTATCTTATTCAAGAATCAACTGATCCCAAACTAAGAAATAATACTCTGTTTGATTATGCATGTGGTCGCATGGTCACAAATCTTCTGTTATCTACTTCTGTCATGAAAATGCACCTCGTCACAAAGATAAAGGGCTAATAACAGATCTCACAAACATGGCGATGAATCCAACAGAAGATCTTTGGGATGTGGTAGAAAGAGGAGATTCACAGCATGGAGGTGCAGCTGACAAATCTTCAGGAACCATGTAATGTCACATTTCAATATGGTGCAGAATTTTAAAGGAATGTTTCCTGTGAGAAGCCATGCCACAAAGAACTGAGACTTTTCTGAGAGCAAAGGGAGGAGGAGCTGCACAATGTTTTGAAACAACAACTGAGTTTTATAAAGTTTTACAGTAAAGTTTCAAAAGTGGCTGTGCTGCTAGTAATTGACAATAAAGTTATGGTAAAATAAATACGTTTACAGTCTAAACAGTTAGAAACCATTACTCTGAACCCATAGAGGTCGAAACCCCCTTCTTAATAATAGAGCAGATGGAGGGTTTTATGGTCGCCACCCACCAGCATCCCTCAAAGGAAAAAAAGATCTAAACACGAGAGGTTTAGAGCTGGAAGGTGGGCTGTGACATCGTTTTGATTTAATTAGCTCGAGCTCTACCCAAGGTTCAGTCTGTGTTTAACAGAGGTTGCCTGCTGCTGGATGGGGTAAGGCATCACTCCTAAAAGTACATTCAGATCGGGCTTCACTCAGGCTGCTTCCACCATGGTCCTCACAGGCTGCTCTCAGTGCATTAAATACACACTGTTTTTTCTCAACTTCGTCTTTTGGGTGAGTTATGTATTCATATTTAATTATTCATGTTTATTTATTCACACAACTCTCAAACAGAAAACTCATATAATAGAAATGACTTTGGTTTGTATGCATTTCTAAACGAGTTCCTACCTAATTACCTAATCTGTGCTTTCTATTAGTAACTAAAAGTTTATTTATTAGTAATTTTACACTGATAAAATCAGGGGTTTAAGGATAAGACACAAACATTCTGTAATATTCTGTTTTATTTGTGTTGGATCTGAGAAAATAAAGAGTGTAATTTAGCCATTTTGATAGCTAGTGATTATTTATTCAATTATTTATGTTTTCATGTTTAACAAAACATTTGCGATAATGAATATATGCATATAGCTGTAGGTTGTTATATAGATATTTAATTCTTTATTTTTAAAAAGATACTGGAATGCATTCTTTGTTTTATTATCAGTATGTATTATACTATAAACTAAGGTTGTAATTGCATTATTAAATGCCATTACCTAAAATAGATTTTATTCTATAATTAAATAATTTAACACTAAATCAATAAACATGTAACTGAAAATTATATATTATATATGACACTGCTCACAAAAATGAGTGAATATTTAAGATAAATATGAAGAGAATCCCACAATCTCACTGTCAGTGTGTTTGACCCTCTTGGGTGACCATACACCCTACTGAACAGACAATGTGGGGTACTCTGGTCCAGTCTAACATGCTTCTGTTTCCCCTCATAAATATATAATTATTATTCAATCACCATAACTCAGTTTAAATCTTGCATAATCAAACAACTTCTTATTTGCTTTTCTGATCATCTTTTTAGTTACATAAAATTAAATGATTTTTTTAAAATCACTTCGGTATGATATTTATATCATATATACACACAAAACAAACATTGCTGTTTCCAGTGTGAGAGTGTTTTTGGATCTCATATGAACTTTGTGCAAAACTTCCATCAGTTAATTATAGAGTATTTCCTCTCATTGATGCAGTATCTAGTAGCTGAGAAAGGAAGCTCTTTCTGTGCTTACAGGATGCCAGGCCAATACACGACAAAGATGTCCACAGATATTTTTGGGCAGTGCCCTTTGTACGACCAGTGGCAGACAATAAGAGGACATGCCATATAATTATTACATAACTGCTAGAAATAATTTCTACATAGTGTGTAGGGGATTGAGAATTTCTCTGACCTTAAAGATGTTTTATAGGAAAAATAACGAGTCCTAATGACTAAGTAACTCTTGATTAAACCATTGATGATTTTCTCTGTTCCGTTTTCTGTGTGTCTCATAAATAAAGCTTCTCCCTGTTCCTCTGTTTCATAGTTGGCTGGGGGTGTTATTTTGGGAATAGCAATCTGGCTTCGTTCAGACACACAGACCAGCAACCTGCTGATGGTTCAGTTTGAAGGGAGTCAAGCACCAGGAACCTTCTATATCAGTAAGTCTTAAAGGTTACAGGAGGTTCAACATCTGCTCATATAATGTACCATCATGAATTTAAATGATGAATTTAATACACGCAAATCTGAAATTTAGTGTGTGCAAAACTGTAAACATTACATAAGAATTAAACAGCAATCCAGCTGTGTGGTTTGGGAAACGGCTTATCGTGAGCAACCTGCAATAACACTTTTATATAAGAGTGGATTTATCTTTCCATTTCATGGCCACATTTTGTGTTCATTTTAATATTTAAATGTAAACAGTTAGCAAATTATTTTATTCTATTTGAAAAACAACATGTCATTTGACCTGGAAAGTCTAAGGCTATATATAAATTTAAATTTAAATTCTGCCGCACTTTAAAGTCGTCCTACGTGTTTCCTGACTTTTGTTCAGGATGGAGGCGAATATTATTTGTTATTGTAATGTCATGTAATGTAGCGTGATAAATGATGAAGCCTTCACTTTAACAGAGACAGGAAACAGGACCTGCATACTTCCTGTTGGCTTGATTAGTAATATAAACACTTTTAAAAGGGTTTGTCACCATAAACACATGACAGACCATTTTATAGGTTGGACGAGATTAGGTTGATTCTCAGTAGTTCTATTAAAATCCTGATAATAAGGACACATTTTATCTTTGTCTCTCCAGTGTCATTTCCTAAATTAAATCTACACAACATGCACATCTTACGACACTCACAAACTAAAGTGCAGTGAAAGTCTAGACCTTCTTACAACTTCTTTGATTATGACATGTTTATAAAACTTCCCCTCAAACACAATTTTATGTAAGATAACCTCAGTAAGAACAAAATATAAATGATAGTTTATTTTATGAAAATGAAAAAAAAAGCAGATTAAATACGAATAAGAAAAGTCTAAGATTCTCTGTTTTTGAATCTTGGTACATGACCAGAGTCTGAGTGAGATAACATGCAGTAACGTTCCTTACACTGCTTAGTTTACCACAGGGTGTGTTCAGACTCACACACACCCCGATTCCATTCAGACGGCCAAACTGCTGGATATCCACAGAGTTCAGTCCCTTCATGCTCTTCCTGCTCGGCCATATAGCTTGTAGTTAGAGGCCTTTAATTTGTTTGATGCCATCAATCTGCCTTTACGTACTTTAGCTAAAATGAGAAGTGCCCTCCGCCCTGTACTATTTATAGCATCCACATGCTTTACTGATTTAAAGGTGTAGTTTTGCAGCTCTGGCCCACCCAAGGGAATGGCAAAGGATTTTTTTCCCTCTTTGGCTTCTCATTGCTTCAGCTGCCCACACATGCTAATTACTCTACAAATTATAACGTGCAGTAGCTGTTTTTAGTGTACTGGTTTGCCTAACTGCTGGGTAAAGACTTTTCAAATATACTTTATGCTTTGCTACTAGGTCAGGAAGATTACAGCTCAGTGATGTACTGGTCCTGACATTTCAGTCTCAAACATTTAACAGAGCTAACACTGAACACACTCAGCAGGCCGGGACTTTTCTTCTAACTTTTGGAAACAAACATCACAAACATGTTTCTCCACACTGACACTGATCATGATTCCTAATTATAAATAATATAAATGATACGCTATAGTAATAACAGATAAATGACCATGAGGCCATACATTTAGGTTAATTATTTTTTTGATTGAAATGTAAATTTTCTTTTTCATACTATAATTCAAACAAGATGTCAAAACTGTCAAGTTTCAGCTTTAGAATAAAGAATGAAAATGAAACAAACGATAACTGACTATGTTTTTCTTTCCTGTTTAGTCTAGCTTTTCCATTTCCATAATCAAACAGGAACCATTCCTAACCCTTACATGCATCACATTACCTTAGAGCAGGAGGAATCCTGTACACCACTCTGCACAAAATATCAAAAAGTAGAAAAGATTTCACTATTGTGTATTTTGTTTTTCTGGTAGGTGTTTATATTCTGATAGCTGTTGGTGCTGTGATGATGTTTGTTGGATTCCTCGGTTGTTATGGAGCCATTCAGGAATCCCAGTGCCTTCTTGGAACAGTAAGTACTATTTAACTTTACATTTATACTGTTAGTTGTCTTTATGTTTTGTGCTTCATGAATCTTTATTAAAAGACTAAAAATCTAACAGTTTCATGAGACTGTAATTTACAGATCCTCAAATTAGAACATGAGCTCTGCACCATCTCGTTAGCTTTAAATTAGAAACGGAGATAATTCTGTAAGTCAGAAGCATTCCTGCTTTTGCTGTTCTGTATAATGTGGAACAAACTTGCTCTTTACAAAGTCCATTACAATTGTACTCAGTCAGGAATAAAGGACGTGAACACAGACAGAATTTATAAAGTATAAACTGCAGCAGCTCTTCACTAGCTTAAGGCCTTTTGATAGCGTTTTAAATATAATTTTGACAAATGAAGGCTCTGTGCTGATATGTTAGGATTATGCATGACTCTGGGTGGATGTTACGCTGTTTCCCTGAGAATTTATCCTCTCACCGTGACCTCACTCTTTTCTCTCATTAGTTCTTCACATGTTTAGTAACGTTGTTTGCCTGTGAGGTGGCAGCAGGAATATGGGGCTTCGTTAACAGGGACACGGTACGTCACCCACACCTCATGGACCCCCAAAACATCAATATTCATACGTTCTTTATACCCTCCTATAAACACATTTCATTCTCTGAACAGATCTCCACTGAGCTCATCAACTTTTATGACATGGCTTATATGAAAGCTGTGGATCCAGTGGATTCCCCTACCAAACAGGCTGGAACCAAGGTCCTTCAGGCCTTCCATGACACTGTGTGTGGTATAAACTTTTCCTCTTATAATAAACCTGCATCAGTATGAATGTAGTATCCTGTATCCTGATTTTTAAACTCATTTTAAACTTTACTTCTTGTTTAGCTTGAGTGTTGTGGTAAAGGAGATGATAATGAACTATTTTTGGCTGCTAAGGACAGCTTCTGCTCTAAAAAACCAGTGGACTTGCTCGTTTCTCAGGTATTTACTTAAAGTAAATAAGTATGTATATATATATATATATATATATATATATATATATTAAACTTTGATATATTTTAAAAAACATTGCTGTAGGACCTAAAACATGTATCCTAAAATATTAATAAATGTAAAAATTATTATGATATTTACACTGTTATCTGTTATATAATGATCTTATTTGCTTATTTGTATCCAAATTTTGAAATTAGGGAGTGTATGGACAAGAGAGTATAAACATTATTACTTATTATATAATTCTATATAATAGTATATATAATCATATATAACTTGTGACTTTATAATAATATTAAACTGTTTTCTCTCTCAGAGTTGCCATATGAAGCTGAAGGATCTGTTCACTGAGAAACTCCATCTGATTGGTCTTTCTGCTCTTGTCATTGCAGTTATCATGGTAAGGATGTATGTAAGTTGTTTTAAGTGGTTTTGTCCATCACAGGGCGGCTGGGTACGGTCGCTGTTGCAGCAGCAGGGGATGATCTCACCCATCGTGTCTGCATAAGATGCTTGATTTGGCAGGAGGGCACCATCGGGGCACGATGATAGCGTACTGGGCGAGCTAATAAATCACATTATTATAGAGTTATTAACTGAGACAATAGCAAGTTCCAAATTCCTGCAAGTGGTGGATCTGATTTTGATTTGATATCTTGGAAAAAGGACTTTATGTTCTATATGCAATCATTTCCTTAGACCTTAACCTTAATGACTTATAAACTGTTTATTCATCTCATCTGAATGTGAAATAAGACGTTTCATCAAATGATTTCTTTCTTTCTGTTGTGTTTTTAGGTCTTGGAGATGATCTTCACCATGGTCTTGTGCTGTGCAATCCGTAACGCTGCCCCAGCGTACTAACAGCTAAAGTGTTCAATAAAGAGATTCCAGTCAGCGACCCATGAGGAAACATGCACTGTGTTTCTTAATTTCTCATGTTGGTGCTCCAGGCTCTGCTGTATTTAGCTAGCCAGTTAAAGCCATTTTCCCTTTACATATTTGTATGGGTGATCAGTAAATGATGAACAAACAAGCTTTGTAAATCTGTGGATTAGCTGAGTTAAAGATATAAAATAAATCTGATTTAACTGTGACTTTTCTTCTCTTAACAATAATGCTTTCTAGCTCATAATTTTAAGGAATTTGATGAGCATCGCCTGAGCTTTGGCTTCTCTAATTATTTAAATGTATTATTTGTCAGAGTGACTACATCCTTATCCAGAATTCCTCACAACTCCTGCAGACTTAGAAGGTACAAACAGTGGCAGTGCTGGGGCTTTAACCCTGGATCTTTTGGTTCATAGTCCAGAACTACCAGCCTCTGTCCTCCACTGCAGCTGCCTGGCATACCACGGGCTTATCTTCTCCATTCCTATCAGCTTTTCGCTGTCTCACAGCTCCACACTGCAGTGTATTTATGTGAACCTGCTGATTCTACACCCTCATTCTAACCTTGTAATGTTCATGGCAGCCCCTGCCCTTCTCCCAGTTTCTCTACCATTCTTTCCTTTTAGGTCGAACTCTTTCCATTTTCTAAACATTTTCAGCTTTGATATGCAGTAACTAAACACATATGCAAAGTCTCTCCTCTTAGGAGAACCGCAAATCAAAAGGGAGTCCCCCCTGGTGTGTACAGTCTGTGTGTGTGTGTGTGTGTGTGTGAGTGTGTGGAGGGAGGGAGGGAGGGAGGGAGGGAGGGAGAGTATAACTTAGGTTAAACATATGGACATTTCTGTTAGACCACAGGTTTTTTTAGTGTATGGGTGTGTGCCATATAAAAATATAAAATACAGTCATACCCTCTCTCTAATGTCCCGTGTTACACGTTTTAACTCTAACCTGTGTTTCAAA
This sequence comes from Parotocinclus haroldoi, assembly GCA_034779995.1. Lineage (NCBI taxonomy): Eukaryota > Metazoa > Chordata > Actinopteri > Siluriformes > Loricariidae > Parotocinclus > Parotocinclus haroldoi. Next base: position 11,239 of record JAUZST010008338.1, read on the forward strand.
CTCCCGACAAAAAAAAGCATAATCTGAGGATTCTAATTCTGGATCAGATCACCTTCACCTCCCGAGTGATTTACTCCAGTTATATTGTAGTAAGTATTTCTTGGGACAAATGAAAAGTAACCAGGGCATGAATGAACAGTCTTCTGTTGGATCGTCATATCTCAGATTTTTTTTTTTACTTCATAGCTAAATCTGGAAATAACCTCACTTATCTATAGTATTTATATAAATAATAAATGATGTTATATCTCAGTAAGGTGTTTGTGTATTATAAGATTTCAAAGACCTTTCATGTTGTATCTGATATTGATTTTAAGTGAAGTTTCATATCTACATTTATATTAATAATAAACATGACATTTGCATAAATTGGTGCACTGGGCTTATCCTTTGTACTAATAACTCTGTCTGAGTCTAAAATAAAAATCTGCTAAAACATTTCATCACGCTGTTACACTCAAACAAACTTATTTCAAGTTCAGTAATCTGAAAAGAATGGATTTATGTATTTTAATGAATTTGCAGGATAGAATAAAAGGTCTGTATAATCGTTTGTTGGGAAAACACGTCCGCTCACATTTGGCTGACTGATTCACATCTGGTGAACCCCTGATTCTGACTCGAATGGTGTTAATGTCTTCCATAAGCACTTCTATAAGCTATAAGAGAACCCCAGTAAAGGGCAGGATGGTGCTAATGGAGAGAATTAAACCAAAGCAAGAAAATTAAACTATTTCATGTCAAAGAATACGATATGTTTTTTTTTACAGTGACTGCTCTGTAATATTAAGAACAAAACAAGGACATGAGAATGAAGAATTAAATCCATAATTGTGAGTTTACAATTAACTGTGAAACATTTGTCATTTACCTATTTATTATTATTATTATTATTATTATTATTATTATTATTATTATTATTATTATTATTATTATTATTATTATTGATCAGTTCTTTCGATATCGCCACTTCGCAGTCCAGTCCACTTGGTGGCGTTAATGCATCATACTGCTCATTTCCATTAGTAATCCAAAGAAGAAGAAGAAGAACATTAGCACGTAGCACCATAGCTAGCATAGCAGAGCGCAGTTTCTTTAAGAGTTTAGTTAGGTTAGATTAGATTAGATTTAGATTAGAGAGTTAAAATGAGTTCTTCAGATAAACAGTGTCAGGGGATAAAACGACCTGCTGAGGTAACGGAGATAATGCTGGCTTATTAGACACTCTAGCTAACGCTAAGGCTAAACTCTAAACTCTTCTAACCTTTAAACAGTACATTTAATCTTTTAGAATCATTTACACTGTTAAATAATTAGAGACTGTAATAATAGTAATAATACACATGCGATAAAAAAAAACATTATTACTACACAATCAGATATCGCTACAGGAGGCAAACTAAAGATAACAGCTATAACATAAAGAAATCTGTAACTTTTATTTAATTCGTTTTAACAGTACACATTACAGCAGGTTCTTTCTTCCTTAAAACACAGGCAGGATCCACACAGTGGGAATCAGCAGATCTGGGCACGGATGAAAGGAAACTTAAGTTTATGAGACTAATGGGGGCTAAAAAGGTGAATTAAAACATGAATTCTAATTAATTTAGAGATTTCTGATGATATAATTATATAATGAACTCTGAAGATGTGGATTGTTTTCCTATTTGTGATTAGAAGGAGCATACAGGGCGCCTGATTATAGGAGATCACAAATCAACATCACATTTCCGTACTGGTGAGTAAAAAAAACAACACTAAATTAAATAAGAAGTGCATGGAATTATTTAACAATTTACCCGACTATCATATCACAGATCATTAACTTTTTTAATTAAATTAAACCATTCTTAAATGGCCTTCGTTTTGACATGCTTTGATATCAGTGATAAGAACTGCATATAATATGTATATTATATATTTATTTATATATATAGGTGCAGAGGATCAGAAGATCAGTTCGGAGCTGGAGCATCAGTACCAGCAGGGTTTAGACGGGAAGCTGTCTGGTCGGAGCAGAAGACACTGTGGTCTTGGTTTCACTGAGGTAAAAACACGTATTCACAGTCTGATCTACATTGGAATGGGGATTTATAACATCTGTTTGGCAGTACATAAAATTTGCTTAATCAGTAAATGTTGTAAGCTATATTTAAATCAGGAGTTTATGCAATAGTTAAAAAGTGGTTATATGAAGTAAATAACTACATACAGGTGATTGTACAGGGTGGCCTGTCTGCTTATTCGGATCGAATCCTAAAGTACAGAAACAAATCCTATTATATACGTGTAATTTTATTCCCTTATTTGGACCAAAATTCTGTTTAATCGGACCAAAGAAGGTGAGAGCGAATAAGAAAAAGAAGCCACAAGTCGCCA
>JAUZST010008339.1:0-13619 GCA_034779995.1 Parotocinclus haroldoi
AAAATTAAAATTAAAAATAAATAAATAAATAAAAAATAAATATATATATATATATAATATATATTATATTTATTTTTTATTTATTTATTTATTTTTAATTTTAATTTTTATTTATTATTATTATTTTTCTTTTTTTTCTTTTTTTTTGCGCTCAGCTGTTCCTTTTAATGGTTTTGACCTTTCAGACCAGGACCCTCAAACATATCTGAAGCCTGATTTTCCCAATGACATTTGTCCATGCCCTTTTCCATTTGTCTCCACATTGTCTTAAACATATTTTACACAGTACACAGTACATTGCATGTTCCTATAGTTAAAAATCAGTATTTGTTTGTTTCTGTTATATTTTGAACGTTAATATATTTTTCACGGAAAAGCACAGAGAAAAATATTACACAAATAACACCATGTACAAAAAGCACAACAAAAACAATAAATATGAAAACAGGTTGAATTAATTGGATCAAACAGACCAGCATGGCTTTTCATCAAGTTAGTGTGGGCAGGGGTGGGAATAAATAGTGCTGAGATAAATAACTAGGGCATAAATGATGTCAGGATAATCTAAATCTTTCTTTCTGCATTGTATACGGTACATTTTTACCAAAAAGATTTTCCAAGATGTAAAAGATGTAGCTGCTATCAGTTAACTTTATTATTCTTCCCATGACCTACAGAAGATCCAAGAGATACAAATTCCTACTAAACATGTAACTTGTGGTTGTTTCCTAATTTCTAGACGTGGGAAGATGTTAAGGTAAGAGGCCCTGGGGACATGACTAAATATGTAACAAAGTACATTTTTTATAAAAATGTATAATAAAGGCTAACTCTGTCATGACCAGATATAAGATATTCAATTATATTGAAATATGTAATGAAAAAATGAAAATGACTCCAACTGAAGGCTGGTAAATGGCCAGCTGGTGGAGTGAGTCACACTCGTCAATGTGTAGGTTCCTAGCACAGCAGCAACTAGAAAAACGACCTAGCTTACCATAGTGGGAACTTTTTAATATATGCACAGCAGACCTAACTGATTGGATGACCTATTAAATACTGCTGTCATTGTCATTCTGTGTGGTGTGTTCCTGTGGGAGTTCAGGAAAATCGTGTGTGGGTTTTATGTACTGGAGCTGAAAGTTATTTCTGGGCCAGTATTAACAAGTGTGATATAATTCATCTGTCAAAGGCCTGTCTGCTACATTAACATGTTCTGTGTCCGTGTGTGTTTAGTAATAACATGACAGTCGAATGATGTATCTGTTATCTGGACTTGAGTAACTTGTTGAAGACCTATCGTTTGAGGCCTTAGTATGCGATGTCCTACTGAAAGCATTTTCTGTAGCTTTGCAAGTCATTATCTTATTGCTTTTATAGAGCACTTTGCTTTTTGGACTGTCCTCATGCATGGATATATCAGATCCTTTTATGTTTACAGATGCTTGATGTTCATTATAACTACGCTGTTCTTACTCCATGGACCTCCTTCACACATGTACCTTAATTTTGATCTTCTTCTCTTCTCTTCTCGTTTTCACAAATATTGATGTTCAAAATGATATGTTATGCTATACAAATGCACCCTGTGTTATGATGGCCAGACTTATATTTTGGCTTTAATAAGGCAATGCGATAATATACATGAATTACGCAGAAATCGCATTCTAAATTAGAATTATTATTTTCCCAGACAAGCAATGTACATTAAGATACTGTTGAGCACTGTGATGAGGAAGTTGGCAGTGCATGTCGTAGTGAGTTACGTGGCAGGTGTAATATGTGTAATGTAATGTAGGGAGGAAAAAACATTTCCAATAACTTATTGAATAAATGGCATGAAATACTAAACACTTCATTATAAAATAATTTTTGCATTAGTGATTTTGTCGAGCCGTATTGTAATGTACGTTTTTAAGCATGTTTTATGCACTACAATACTCTGCTGCACTTGGAACTGCATGACCTGGGGAGAGATGAGCACTGGGAAATAAGTGAGGAAAAGCTATGCTCGCAGTCGTGTTTTAAGGTAGGCTACACTAAGCGTATATATTAAACTCCTCAGTTTATGATAAATTCAACTTCCAGTTGTTACGATATATGTTAGGACCCAAGTATGTGGGACTGAGGAATCCCACAGCGTATAATAATAATGAGGAAATAATACATAGCAAAACTAAAATGAGGGAAAAAGGAGCGAAAGGCTCTCTTAAGGCATTGAAAACTAAAAAGGCCGCGGACCCAGGATGCGAGCTTCACAAGCCGCAGGTCCGGGGTGCAGCCCCTGTGCAGCCCCTACCAGTCGCGTCTCCCGATCGCCATAAGCTTTCATACAGGACTGTGGGCGAGCGTGCCTAAAGCGCGATGAGGTGCCGATTTGGGACCACTTCCCAAATCGAGAGGCTGGAGCGCCAGAGGGTGAGCGTGAGCTCAAGCATGCAGTAGCACACGAAGAAGAGGAGCCGGTGGCATGTCTCAAACGGAGGCGCGCAGCCAGCTGATGTGAGGCTCAATGAGAGCTGGGCTGGAACGGAACGGGGAAACCTGGGTCTTTCCCTAAAAAGGCTAAGTACCTCCGAGGTTCCCCTCGTACACATCCTTCAGCTCTAAACGCCCCCGGATGTTACAAACTGAACGTAAAGATGGAACTATCGAACAGCGTATCGAGGCGTTTGCACACCGGTGGTCGGGCGCGCAGCGAGTTCAGTGACCTGGCCGCGAACAACGCTAAGACTACCTTTTAAATAGGGGAAAAGGCAGATGTTCGCCATCAGGCCATAAATTAAACGCTAAATGTAAGCCGCCTCAGCGATCGCTCTGTGAAGAAAATCAGCCAGGCAGCTCCTAAACGCTGGACATAAAACAGCTTTTCGGGGAAAAGGTAGGAACCCTAACAACAATGGATTTGTCAGAAGCGCAGTGGTAAATTGGGGAGTACCTGTATCTATACCTCCATCCATGCCTTGGTAGCTCCACATGAATTCCATCTTTTACCGTCACTGCATTGCTCTCTTGTTGCTTTTCAAAGCTCTGATCCTATGTAGGGAGCTGAAGGAAAGATAAGAACTCTCAACTGGAACCGTTTGGCAAGTCCGTATTTAGACAGAAGTTTGGAAATGGTTTTAGTATAATGAATGTAATGAAAATTCTGTCACTCTTCCCTCTTGCACTTACAAGGCTGACGACATCCTGGGTTCTGCTCAGCTTCACTCAGAGAGTCACAAGGCTCTCTGAATCTGGTACTGTTAAAACATATTGTGGTGTGAGTTACTAAAGAGCTTAAGAACAACAACAAGATATTGTTCATTTTAAAAGTATTTAAGATCCAAACTAGTTAACAAGAAGGAAATCTTTTAGAGAAATTACAAATAATATAACAACTATAACTTTTGAGAAGCAAGTCACCCTTAACACTGCTTTCAAAAATGATGGGATATTTTATTATGGAGGATTTGACTTTGAAGTATCCCCCACTTGTTGTGAGTAATATATTTGCATTGGTATGTACTATTCTGGCGTTATTGATTATTGATTAATGGTGCATTTGAGTTAATTCAGGTAAAAAAAATCCAGAGGTGTAACCATGTTAACACACAGGACAACACTGCTGGCACAGTTAAAAATATAACGACGTAGAAGGACAAACGGTGACAGCTCCATTGCAATGGATGTAGTTGAAAAGCATTGTGGGTAAAGCAGTCAATTCTGTAAAAGCAGTCCCAATATGCTGCTGAAAGACATTGACATGGACACCCCCTTCCTAGCTACACGTCAGCTGCCTATTTACACCAAGAACGATGTTTTCGCGTGATAAACGAAATTGAATATCATTGTTAACATAGTTTGGCCGTCACACCAAATGTCTAAACTCCCTGAAGACTTTCTGTCCGTTATTGAAATTCCCCTTCTCTTAATGTGTCCCAGAGATTTTGTTGCAGTTCTTGCAAACTTGGTCAAGAACTGCAGGAAACATCTGACCTCTGTAATTCAAACAGAGGTTTCTGTACCAAATATTAATTTCTGTTTTTTTATCGTATCATATGCTGTTAATCAGATCAAATACTGTTAATACTGTTCATATATCACCCTGGATCATGTGTACACCAATGTGTATAATGCAAACAGGACTGCACCCCGCCCCCACTTCAGACACTCAGACCACCCATCTGTATTCTTGTACCTGGCTTACAGACAGAGACTTAAATAAACAAACCTTGTGACACAAACAGTTGAACTATGGACACCAGAGACTGAGGGCATCCTGCAGCACGGTTTTACTATGACAGACTGGGATTTGTTTAACTCTGCAGCCATTATGGCGGACTCTACTGTCAATATACAGGACCAGGCTGTGCACGTATCTCGTTACATCAGCACCTGTGGACAAGATTGTGCCCACCATACAGGTGAGGAGGTTCCCCAACCAGAAGCCTTGGATAAACAGTCAGGTACGACACATGCTGCCTGCTTGCTCTGTTGCATTTAGATCAGGCAGTGAGACTGAGTTTGCTGTACGCAGTACACACTGAGAAAAGCCATCACAGCAGCCAAGAGGCAGTACAGGGAAAAACTGGTTGGCTTCTACTCTACTGCTGACTGCAGGCAGATATGGCAAGGTTTTTAGCATATCACAGACCACAGGACCACCACCAGCACTACTAGCACAACACAGTCTACCAGACGACCTCAACACTTTCTACAATCGCTTCTAGACCTCCAAAAGCAGCACCAAAAGGCACACGCCAAGCCCTCCCAACCCCCCTCCTCCCCACCGTCAGTATCACCAGGCCAGATATGCATCACCATCGCAAGGTAGCAGGACCAGATAACATTCCTGAGCGGGCCCTCAGAGCAATGTGCCATTTTCAACTTATCCCTCAGCCAGAGCATCGTTTCCACCTGCTACAAAACTACAACCATCATCCCCCTCCCCAAGAACTTTATTCTAAAGTATACATAAGTGAGGACTTCACATGGACATTGAACACCATGCACCTGCTTCAGAAAGGCTCAATGGTGTCCATGCTTCCTGAGGAGGCTGAAAAAGGTTGCCATGTCTCCTGAAATTCTTAGCAACTTTTACAGCTGTGTCATTGAGAGCCTCCTGACCAGCTGCATCACCGCACAGTACGACTGTAATGGGCCGTAAACGCCTGAAGAGAGTTGCGAAGACTGCTGAGAAGATCACCAGGACTCCACTGCCCTCTTTATAGAGCCTCAACCACCACATGAGACATAGGAGAGTTGCCTCCATCCTTAAAGACCCCACCCACCCCCGAGCATGGATTGTTCATACGTCTGCCCTTAAGCCAGAAGTGCAGAAGTATCAAATGTAAGACCACCAGGTTAAAGAACTCTATCTTTCCATTCTTTTTGGGTGGGAAAACTTGCTAAACCGGCTGTGTATCCAAAACTTATTTTCCCCATTGTATAGGATATTCCACCAGATGTTTTCTTCCATATCCGTGTTTTTCTAGTCAGGGTGTTGCTAACCTATAAGCTCTTGTGCTATGCTACTAGAAGGATAAATTATTCTGCCTGACAGCGGAGCTCTGATTGGTCAAACCAGAACAGACTCTGATTAAAAGATGTACGCAGCGTCACAACCCATCAGTTTTGGCGTCGGTTTGAAGGATGGTGCTAATAGATGTTGATCTCATCAGGTGATCCTTATCCATTTAGATTAATCATAGCTTTGTTTTAAAGGTAATTAAACACAAAGCCATTTTTCTTAACATATTAATACAAATTAGTAGCCGAAATGTCTTCTGTTTGATTGCTTTTGTTTGTTTTTGTGTTTAACATTAATACTTAAGAATTTGTTTTTAAATGTGGAAGATGGTAGCTTGGCTGGCCAGTGAATAAAGCTCCTGATTCCTGTGCATTAAACTGAGTTTAATAAATAGAAGCACTACATTCAGTGTTGCTCAGTCTGTCACAGATCTTAGATAAATGCTTAGTGTTGAGAGCTGCCCCTGGGCAGAATGCTCTTCAGTCACTTTAGAGATGCTTTGTGGCAGTGCATGCCTAGAACTGGCATCAGGACTAGCATACTGACCCTGTCATAGATACTAACTGAAACCTGAGTCTCAGGAGGCTTTAGGAATGCAAACAGTTTTTTCAGACAGACACCTACACATGTTTTGTTGCCTGGGTTTTGGCCAATTGTAATTGATTACAGTATTCTATAAACGGCAAGCTCTCATAACATGGGGGATGAGTGGGGTTGGGGGTACAATAATTGCTTTTGTTTGTCTTTATGGATTTCTCAGACCACACTCAGAATAAGCAAAGAGAATGCAACACTGAGCTTAGTGTACATTTTTGACAGAGAAACCCCTGGATGAAAGTGGCAGCACAAGGATGCAGATGTTATCAGATCTATCGACATCATAAAGGTGCTACTAAGCTATGAGGCACGTATCCACGGGAGCCTGGGGAGAAAGGAGCGCAACCATCAAAATGTTCTCTAAATGCTCTCCATGCGAGACAGGAACACGGTGGGGTGGCAGCTGCTTTCTGCTCACCATACACACACGTCCACAAAGACACAATTTGCCTTCTGTGCAACGTTAGAATGAGCGTTAAATACAGTCCATGTTCATGCCTACTGTTCCACTCCCTCTGTTACTCGTTTCATTGTATCTTCTCACCATTAGACTAGACTCTGTCTTCTTTTTCCCACCCAGACGATGCAGACTCGGTCTGGCAGAACTTGACAGACGAGAGACGGGGGTGGATGTGAAATGGTATAGTCTGATAGATGGAGCAGGGGAAAGGCAGAGACAGCGTGTGTGAGTGGAATAACGAAAGAGCCCCAGAGACGAGGTGGGGAGGGGGGTTAGGAAAGGAGAGGTGGAGGCACAGAGCCAGAAAATTGGCTTGCCTGTTTGGTGATTAGTTTACCTCCCGGGTTCTTTTTTTTTATTTCATAGTTTAACTTGCCCCCCTCTACATCTTTCTTCTAATGATTTGATTTTTGGGCCAGATTATTCATCCATCTTTCACAAAAAAAGTCTGGTTTTGTGAAAGCAACGTTCTTGAGCACTCTCGACTGTTCTCAAGGCTGGAACATTACAGTGTGGCTCAGCGTCTCATGTTCTGTGTCTCTAAAACAGCCCTGAAGGAGATTCAAGGCACTGTCAGCTGCAGATAAGTCCAGACCAATTTCATTGCTCCTTTTCCCCAGGAAAGGTCTTACAACGTCTTACTAGTCCGTTGTTGTTTAAAGGCAAACATGTACTGACTGAAAGATTTGGCTAGGTTTGGTGAAAACGTGGCAATAAGACCAAGCTGCTTACAATGACAAATCACCCACTTATAAATGCAGACAGCAGCAAATACTCTGCATACATTTCAGGCTTGAAACTGTTGTGCTTGTGCTGCCACCAAATGTTGGTTATAATAGCAAAAACCGTTTACTCTTTCTTGGAACCAGATCTATATAATTTCTCAAAACTGCTCTTATACTGCCAAGCTTGAGGCATCATGCAAAATACACCTTGTTGTTTATTTATTAATTTATTGTTCATTTGATCTATTATCTATCTAATATAATATAGATAGATAGGTAACACTTTACACGGATGACCACGAACATCATGCAGTCATGAAGTGACTTTAGTAACGCTTAACATGCATGCTCTACTCTAAACACTACATTAATTCATATTTTTCTAGGCGTACATAACACATGCTCGTTATGCATATTCATGATGATTAATGATGTATTAGGTATATGAATGAACGACTACTCACTCATGTAATACTTCATACATTCATGCTATGTCATGTACCCTTATAATAAACTATTGTACTGAAAAACATTGGATGGCTACAAATTGTAGGGCTGAGATGTGTTCAGAAAAGCATCGTCTTTGATTCCAGGCATAGAACATTAGATTTGGCATGATTCCAAACGCTGACATTGTGTGGAAAGGGTTGAGGTGATTAGTGGTTGCAAATCTAACCTCTAGTAAAACTTCTGAAATGTAGCTAATTTAAATAGTAATTAAGTTGTTCAAGTTCAGGCATTTGAGCGGGGAAGCACTCTTAAGACGATAGCTCACCATCGACATGACGTACAAGAACAAATGGCTGGGTCTGAGGGAAGAACGGAGGGTGGCACGGTGGCTGTGTGGGTAGCAAACCTCACAGTGTAAAGGTCCTTGGTCCAATCCCAGTTGGAGTAGTATGTGTGGGTTTTCTCTGGATTCTCAGATTTCCTCCTGTAGTCCAAAGATATGCACAAGATTAACTGAATACACTAATTTGGCCCTACTGTGTGAGTGTGTGTGTGTGTGTGCCCTATGGAGCGTGCCCTACTTGCTACTGCGCTGCCACTGTTTGTTTTTAAATTGTCAATGTTATACATAATAGGATTATATATTTGTGAACCTGCACCTCAGAAGATGCGGTAGCTTAAACTGAGGCAAATGGAGAAGTCTTGTGATTTGCAGTCCTTTTAAATGGCAAGTAGGTCAAGCTCTGGCTTTTGAGCTTGGCTTAGTTAAGCCACTTGTCTAGTTTTCAGTTTGAGAAAATGTGGTTCCACAGAGTGCAAACCCTCTACTGACTTTCTCTTAAAAATCAAAGAGGGATGCAGTTTCGAATTTTTTCTTTTGCTCCAATCTTTTTTTTGTTCTTGGAAACCCACATCATGTGGCTACATTCTTGAAATTGTAAACTTTGGTTCGAAATGTGGTCCAATTTAAGAACAACTAGCATATATCAACATGATATATGTAAATACACTCAACAACTGTATTAGGTACACCTTGCTAGTAATGGGTTGGACCCTCTTTTGCCTTCACAACTGGCTTATTTTTTTGTAGCACCCCATCGAGACACAATGACTGTTAACTGGTCCATCCCTCCCAAGCCTCATTTGACCGACAATCCATGACGTCCATGTCTGTATAATTGGGGAACAATAATAGAGAACTACAGAGCTTGTGACACTTTTTAGTATAAGTCATTTATCCAGACTAAACTAATAGTTTACTAGTTTGTTTTGTACTTAAATTGATTTGTGCCCCATAGTTGCACTTTTTAAGGCATCACCTCCACTACTGTATTAGACATGATTAACAGTCATCTATTTGTAGGTCTGACACTGCTGCCTACCTATTAGGATAAAGAAATCTAAAGTGATTATGGAAAATTATGGACAAGAACAGTGTGATGTAGCAACCATCTTTTTCAAATTAAAAATTGTTTTGATCTGATTTACACATTACACAGGGTGGCGTAGGGGTGTATGCGGTCGTCCCAGTTGCCTCTCAGCTTGACCTCCCTACTTGTGTGTAGTTTGTATGTTCTCCCTGTGTCTGCGTGTTTTAAAATCTATTTTGTTACTTATATTTTTACTAACATAATATTATTATTAATTTAAATTATATTTGATAATTTTACTATTACTTTAATATACTTTTTATGTATTTATGTAATTAACATCTAGGTCACCCATCATGGATGGGTCCCTTTTTAAGTCTTGGTCCTCCCAAGGTTTCTTCCTTCTACTTTCAGGGAGTTTTTTCCCTTTCCACTGTCGCCCTAAGCTTGCTCAATTTGGGATTGGCCTTTTAAGATAATATAAGATTGTAAAGCTGCTTTGAGGCGCTATAGAAATAAATTTGACTTGACTTGACATATCCAGATATAAGTCGGGGGCCACATGTGAGTAAAGAGCTAAAGAATGCACAAAGTAGCAGGAGAAGTTTACATTGTATTTCTTGCTTCAGCAGACCATGGGACGGCTGGCCTGAACACCGTATGTGCCCGACCTGGTGCAGTTAAATGGAATGATTAAGAAGAATAACGTTCTCTGTATTTATTTGCACAGCAGTAATCTATTATTCCTCAATTCTTAGCTACAGGGAAGTAAAAAAAAAGCAATTTGCAGTAAAATTCAGCAGCAGCTTTGGCTGAAGAACAGATTCAAAAGGGCAAATGGTTTAACTGATTAGCCACCTACGATTCAGTCACATTTGAGATCCTTTTTCAGCCAAGTTTGGATAAAAGAACCCCAATAAATACATTCATGGAGATGTTTTGAATTAACAAAACTCCTGACTTGGCGCTGTAACGTTTAGAGGGCAGGACTGAGTAATGTTGGTGCATTCGTTAGCTGTGTACTTAATTCTACATTTTTGTATCCTGTATGCCAGCAGAATAAGATTTCTTGCTGATATTTTTACTTTTGTAATGCTTTGCATTTCAATTTTTGTATATTTGAAGGTATTTGAGCGAGTATCTGGGTGGAACGCTCATGCATTTATGCTTTTGGACAGTAGTCAGTAGTAGCTGCTCATTGAAAATGGCTAGTAGCTTCTTCATTAGTTGCCTTTATTGAACAGTTAATTGCAATTGTTTCTATGGCAGCTATTTGTCAGATAAGGTTCCTGATTGTTCCAGACGTACTTCTGTTATTTTTAAGCTTATTTGAATACATTTGTAATTTATTTATAAATGTATTGTTTACTAAATTGATGTTGTTTATCATAATAGTCTGTGTTAATTATTACTCTATTATGAAGCATATAGACCTACTAAAATAGTGATTATATGAAAACAGACTTATTAAATCATTCATAACGATTATATGAATGACAAATAATTGCCAGCTAAAATTCCATGATCATGACAGCCCTCGGTCATTGAGCATGATGATGGAATTGCACGTTTTGTTTAGCTAAGGGGTTTCTGATTGGGAAATGTGACTTGAATCTAAGATACTTATGGAAGTTCATAACATAGATTCTGATGTTGTACTTCACAAGGTAATATTTCCTGATTATGTAACGTTTTTAAAAATGTTCTGGTTATAGCAACATGGCTTTATTCTCTTCTCCCAATAAATTCATTAATTAGTGACTAATATGTCAAACCAAGTGACAATGGTCAAGGGTGAATGCATGGCTGCAGTTTGCATTGACATACCGAGGCAGCTGTGCTTTCGTCAGTGCCACCTCCTCTTGCCTCTCCCAGTCAGTAGGCTGAACTCATGGTCATGTGATCTGCAGCCCCACCCACCCCCACAGAAGCAGGCGGTTGCTAATAGTGACAAAATGTGTGGAGAGGAAGGCAGAGTGTGAGCCTCGCAGCTCCATTAATGACTGGAAGACGTTAGACTGTGGGAGACACACACTCCATCCGAGGAGTTTTGCATATACAATTCAGCCTTATTAAATTGTCTTCATAAAACCTAGTTCTTTTTTACTATATCAATATTGAATTTAGGTGCAGCACACCTGAAATGAATCATTGAAAAAAAAACACTGATCCATACAGAGAAACCTTTAATTGTTGTAATTATTTGTGCTTCTGCCATAAGAGTCATTCACCCAGAGTCCACAGTTCCAGTGGCACATTAGTCGTGATTTGACAAGGAAAAATTGTTTTCACCAAGAGCTCGAGGATCTGCGTTGCTGTCACAACACCTTCAGGTCTAATAAACTTAATGTAAATGTCTTGCTCCTGCTCCTCTCATTTTGATGATAAGTTCCGTATGGCTGTCACAAATAATCAGATCTATACTCACCAAAGACGTGCATGGGAATACAAAACAATAGTAATACAAGCGATCATCTGTTTGTAAAAGGTGAAAATGAAAGAGGAGTAGTGCCATTTAGCAGACATTTTATGTCGTTTAGGAGATGCCCTTATCCAGAGCAACTTACAGTTAATACAGTCTTATAATCTACAGTCTCACAATTGTGGGTTCCTGTGGCAGAGGTGGGATTTGAACCCTGGACCTCCTGGTCCATAGTCTAGTACCTTAACCAGTACGCCACCACAGTCACTAGTACAGCATATACAGTATATACAGTATGGTCAGATCGCATAGTAATAATACTATCTGTAGTGCTTTTAAACAGATGACATACTTAACTACATTTAAAAATAACGTTTCTCGTACTGCAATCGCAAGGAATTTAAGGATTTCATCATCTACAGTGCATAATATAATCAAAAGATTCAGAGCATCTGGAGAATCTCTGCAAGTGGCCAAAAACCAAAATTGAATGCAGATACAGCAGATACATGTACAGTATGGTGGTATTTTTAAAAAATCTTAAAAATTAAAAGACGGTACGTTTCATGAACTAGTATACAACCCAGCACTAACTCAAATGCAATGTTGTGAATTTGGGCTGAGTTAGACATTGCTTTCTTGGGGCGTCACCGCTACCTACTCATTTCATTTTGTGCCTGTCATAAGAACGTCTGCTTTACGTTGCATAACTTGTGAATCACTGCGACCGTGAATCTTTTAGACTTCATTCCATGATTTGTTATCATGAAGTCATGGTATTTGAGCTGGTGCAATGGCTGAAACTGCCATTTATCAATGGCAGAGGTTTGCAGTTTCTTGTCAGCCCTGTATGAATTATTACATTGCTGTTCTGTGGGCATACTTGATACATGTAAGACTTTTGTCTCCCAGTGGGAAGTGTTTAAAACTAGATTTTCTGAACCACATTGATAATGGACGTCATTTTTTCTTTGCTTCCTCCAGAGGACTGGGTGTCACACAAGCTTAAATTGAATTCTGAGCCATTTAGATGTGTTTTTTCCCTCATGGTGAAAAGGGCCAGAGCTATAAATACTGCAGACACAGGAACCAAACACACTCTGTATAATGAGAGGGGCTGCAAAGCGACGCAAAGTCAGAAGAAAAAGAGAGAGTGAAGAGAAACAAAAAGTGGTATGGAACTCTCACAGCAGGAAGTGCAGCAGATCTCATTGACAATCTCAGCAGTGTCCCCCCTTATCTTCATTGAGTGACTCACTGAATGACTCATCTAAGCGCTGTACAAACACACACCTCTCATCATTTATACAAAATAAAAATTCAAAGGCAGCTCTATTACACACGGCCCTCTGCTCATTTACACAAACACCCAGATGCATGTATGAGGTCAATATTTATGTAGTGTGGAGGTAAGGGTGCTTTGTGAAGTTTCTGACAGTGCAGCCAGCATAAACAATTATGGACCAATGTTCGAGCAGTTCAGCTGTATAGATTAAATACTGATCCAGGGATGAGGTATGATGTCTTCCAGGGTTCAAATCACACCTCAGTCACAGTTAGGTCCCTAAGCTAGGCCCTAAACCCACTATTGCTTGGATTGTAAGTCTGTACTAATTGTATAAGGGTGTCTGCTAAATGCTATAAATGTAAATGTCACACAATCCTACTTTTACAATCTCCTGCCCTCACAAAGGCTACACCTCCACTAGGGCTGAGAATCTCTAGGCACCTCACGATTTGATTCGGCAACGATTAGCGATGCATCTTGGTTTTTTTCCATTGAGTACTTTTTTTATTGACCATGTGACTACTTGAAACAAATCCAGGATGAATTTAATTCCAATATTATTAACAAAACAAATGGAAGCAATCTAACATATTCCAAAAACTATATAAATAAATAATCAAATACATATCTGCCCTTTTATGTAAAAGAGGTCAACATTTCTGAGCATAGAATCAAAATCCTGAGGATCAAACAAATAAATTAAATGACGTAGAAAACTAATTCAGCTTTGCAGAGTAAGAAAGAACTAATTAGCATCTGCAGAAAGAAGAGTCGAAATGCTGAATTACTTCTTAT
>JAUZST010008340.1:0-13619 GCA_034779995.1 Parotocinclus haroldoi
ATTGTAAGTCGCTTTGGATAAAAGCGTCTGCCAAATGCAATGTAATGTAATGTAATGTAATGTAATGTAATGTAATGACTTTCGAGGGAACAGACTAGTAAACAGAGGTTTGATTTTTGAACACATTTGTTAGAAGTCTTCACCAGATTTAACACTGCATTTTTTCTTTATGACACTGGTCTGGTTACAGAAATGTATCTAAAAAGTATGCCTATTCAAAGAAGAACAACAGCGTTCTGAGGGTACAATAACCAAATTGTGTGGGCCTCCACACATATATGTGTTTCGGTCTTTCATTATTCACAGGATATTTGTATCAGACACAGACTGTTCAGTGAAACAGTACAGCAAATAAAGAAAAGGAGTAAAGAAAAAGGTCAGAGACAGTGTGTGAGCATAGGATGCATTTTTTCTTAAGACTTTACAGATATTAGTGTTTTAAGCCCAGTGAGCAAACTCAGTGCAACAGTAGAACGCATAACTCGTTCAGAATGGAGAGAGAGAATCAGTCTCTTGTGCCCACATTGAGGACAATGAAAATTAAGAAAAAAACAGCAGTACATGTTTATACAGACATATGGACACATAGTCATACACACATACAGATTAGCCCTAGTGTTTTCATGCAATGGCTGCCCCGTTGTAGAAAAATGATTTGTGTAGGATGAGAGAGAGAGAGAGAGGGGGGTAGACAGAGAGAGAGAGAGAAAGCCATGGTAGACTTATATGTATGTCTTTGCAGGAGCTGAATGTCAACATGATCATAAAAAGGACATTTGACGACTTTTGATTTTATAGTTACTGTTGGTTACTAAAGTCAGGTTTTGGGTTAAGTGTCCTGAAGTTATGGTTAAGTGTTATGTGCAATACCTTAACATTTACATACAGATACCTAAAACTGGTGACTGTCTTGATATATTTTATTGTAGCTATGGGGAAATTGGGCATCCTTTAAAGACCTAGTAAATGCTCACAGTCATGCTCACAAGCCTGTTTTATTTTTCTATTTTGTGAATTATTTCCTTTGACATTTTCTTTTTTTCACTGTGTCTGTATGTGGATTGCAGTGATTAGGCATATGATGCCACACTGTGGTTACCTGTGTGAAATCAACTGTATTGTTTTGATATAAGCTTATAAGGTATGAAATATATCAGCAACGGATATATTTCCCTTGCATTTCACTATTCAAACTTAATAGAGAAAACAAATACATGTTTTAGTGTAGTAATTATTTTTAATTATTTTTTCACAGCAAAAAGTTATAATATTCTCTCTAGTTCTCAATTTCACCTATAAGTTCACCTGTATACATTCTAAGTTCAGAAAAGGGAAGTTTCATTATAAATGTAGTGTATTCAGGCTATTGCTCATATAATTCTTATTATGAATTACAACAGCCATATTAACAGTTAGAGGTTCACGATCACACTCATGTTGTTATTAGGTATTTTCTCAGGTTATTTTGAAAAAAAAAATTAGAATTCTAAAGAACATTGCTAAATTATATCAAAAGTTTTGGCTTCAATTCGTTTGATTTGTGTTAATGAAACGTAGGAAATTGTATTAACTTTGGGTGGTGGTATGAACAGTGGTGCAGGTTAGCACTGCCACCTCAGAGCTTCGAGATCACCAGTTTGATGCCAATCTGTGTGGAGTTTGCATGTTCTTCCTGTGTTCATGTGGGTTTTCTCCAGGTACTCTGGTTTGCTGCCACATTCCAGAAACTTAGTGTGTGAGTGTCAGTGTGTGTGCCCTATGATGGATTGAGAGTTTTTGTTTCAGTTTTGGTTCCCTATAATGACTGCAAATGGGTCAAGTTGTCTAGGTTGTGCTGCAAAAAATTATGCAGACACATGCATGGTAAACATGTTAAAGCTCTATTATATAAATACGTAATCAATATATATGTATATCTATAGTTGCATATGTATATGTATCTATAGTTCTTAACATTTGTTAATGTAACTATTCATAAATGTGGTATGAAGTGTTTATTGTAGAACTGTAACATGAAAGCAAAGCCAAAAACCTGTTACATTACTAATTACAAATCCCCTATTTCCATCATGATAGTGGAATGTGGTCCTTTCTCACACACACAGAGCATTTCATTAGCATTTAGAATGTCACATACACCCACGGTTTTGAGGGCTGAAGGTGCTGCTGCTGTTTGCTCATCTTAGTTTGATTCTGAGGACAGTGAGCTGAAAATATGGATGGAATGAAAGGCGCAAAGGAAAATGTGAGACAGACAAGAGAAAATGGTATTAGGTCCAAATAGGAGTGTGTGAATATGTGTGAGTGTACTGGTGAACTGAAGATTTCAGAGGAGGGGAAAGGAATACCAAAAAATAATGCAGATGTGGATGTAAAATTTGGCAGCCTGAGGGAAGACAGCAGTGAACCGAAATCAGGACATTATCTGTGTGACCATAAAACTCCCTCCTGTCTAACATAGTTTCTCTGAGGTCTGCTTGGGCTTAGCTGAGCCCTGCAGTCATCGATGTGTTTAATGAATACCTGTGTACTACTATTTTTTGAACACACATTTTTTCTTCACCTGCACACTCAGAATCTCATCATATAGCCTCACTTCTTAAGTTTTGTTCCCCTTAAAGGAATCTGAGAGACAATAGGTACATTAGCACATTAGAGACTGGAGGGCTCCCTTGTCTGTGTTCTCATTTATATATTTTTATTTTTCTATATTATTATTTTATATTTACTTTATAATCTTTTCCTATAGTCCCTTATCTATCATGCTCTACTGACAATATTTCTATTTTAATGCCAAGCTTAATGTTCACAAAAGCTATAAACCAAGGTTTTTTTATAGATTGGACCTTACAGGAGTGCACATAAAATTGTGGGACTCAGAGGCTGAAGCCTGTCTATTACCATCATACAGATAAATGCTCCTTCACACAGATACGGAGCAGTTATTTCTACTTAGCACTCTTGCTCTGATATAAAATTTAATGTTAAGGTTTAGAGTTGACTATCTTCATGTGGCATTTACTACTACATTCCTACTTGCGTACATGCTTGACATAAATAGAATTAGTATTCTAGAAAAAGTAGCCCAATCAAACTCAGATTAATGTGGCCCAGATCCGAAATTCAAAGGTCTGACAGAGTGTAGGTTTTCGCCATTATTACAGGAAATGTGCTCATTGGTTGCTATTTCGTAGTTCATAAGACATATTGGTGATTCCTCTGTAGGAATCTGTCATTTGCATGTCCAAATTCTTTAGGGGCATCTTCAATGAGACAAGCAAGGGGTATACATACATACATACATACATTTGAGACTAGAGGAGCTAACATGGAGCTCATTTTGAGTAGCTAACTTGGTTTAACCCAGTATAGGGTTTGAAACTAGGGTCTCACGGATCTCTTTTCAGCAAATGTACATTACCTCTGTACCACTTGAGCTGTATTGCCTAAACAAAAAAGAACTACAGTGATATTAAAGAGAATTTCTTTGTGACTTGCTTTCCAATGGGATGAGAGCGGTGGAATCAGAATCGGACCTGTTTTATATTAATTGTGAACATATCCTAAGGTAACTTGTTACTATAAATCATTGATTTAGCTAAAATTGTCTTTGGTCTGTGGTAGCCTGGTGGTTAAGGCACTGGTCTCTGGACGTTATGGTCTTGGGTTCAAATCCCACCTCTGCCAAGCTCCCACAGTTGGGTCCTTAACCCACAACTGCTTGAATTGTAAGACTGTATGAGTTGTAAGTAGGTCTGGATAAGGGCGTCTGCAAATAATTGAAGCATTCACTTTCTTATCCACTTGATCCTAGAAAGGTTTGCAGACAAGTCGGTGCCTAAGAGCCTCACCTTAGGGCAAATACAGTCACACACCACATTTATGCATTAGAGGGAACTTTTTTAGGCTCTTTAGAGACTTTCATGCACACACTCATACAGTATGGGCACTTTAGAGACATCTATTAACCAATCTTTGGACTGTAAAAAACAGAGTATCCAGAGTAAACCCTTGCAGACACAGAAAGGACCCAGACTGCTCCACCTGGAGACAGAACCCAGGTCCTTCTTTCTGTGATTTGGTAGTTCTTTCAGAATTTAACCAGCTAAAGTTTTACTGTTACTCTAAAGCACTGAAGATATCTCAAGGTACAAAATGACACCCTACTTAGAATGTGTAAAAAATGTTTTTTAAAAAAAACTCCTGTATTTGTTGTGTTTTGGACACTGATGTGCTGATTGCCCAGCTTTGTGCTCCAAATACTAATTTTGTTTTTTAATTTCTATTATTAACACAATTCTAATTGTTAAGTTTATACATTTAATGTATTTTCACAGCCCTTTGCACAAAATGACACAGCCATTTTTAAACTGCATTGTCTTCCTTCACTTTATGCTGCTATTTCCATTTTTCCAGCTGTTTTTTTTCTCACTTCATTTTTACCTCTTTCATACACTGTGTCCCGTGTTCGCTATTCACAGACTGAAAGTGGTATTAAACTGTTTGCATATGTGTGATTCTATGCCAGTGGCTAATATGCTTGTGGCATCAGAAATTATTTAGCTTAAATATTTCAGCATTACAGTGATAGAGAATTGAAATGGGGTTTCAACCTGTGGGATGAGGGAGCAGACCTGAAGAACTGATTCTGAAATGCATGTATGAGTGTTTGTAGGCATATTTGTGTGTGTAACTGAGTACAATTAGCATAAAATCATGATTGCACAATGAGATAAGGAGGAACAAGCTCTGTCTGTACTTGTTTTTGTGGTCAAAATGGAAGCATCATTAGACTGGCTCCACCGGAAACTTCCATTTCCATTTCTTCTGCTTTAATTTTGAATACAAACATTACCCAGGAACGACTGGACTGGACCAAATTTAAGTTGACCTAATCCAGAAGTGTCATTGAAGGAATATGACTAATAAGACTCTTTGAGAATCTTTTGAACCTACAAGTTACCCTATACCCTATACCCATTAAATTAATCCAGTGTATAACAATAAATTGTTTACTTTTTATTATTCAAAATCCCTAACAGACCTCTAAATATTACCACTAGAAAGTTTCAGAATCCATAAATATTAAGTAGAAAATTAATAAGTAAACATTAATGGAATTTCAGTATCAGAATATTTTGCATCGTCAACATTCTAGGCAATTTATGTAGTAACAGACAATTGTAAAACTACACAGATATTTGAGGTCTTATCCAGAGAGATTTACAGAACTACAGAAAATAAACCAGGACATTAACAATATTTGCCCCAACCAAACTACACAAGATACTTTTATATTAATTAATATGCCATATTATTTTGTCATTAATATGTCAAGTATATAGACAAGTAATTAAGTAAAGCTTGGTTATACACAAATACACTACATAACCAAGAATACTGAAGGATACTGATGTTTAAAATGCAGGAACTAATACGGACAAATTTGTTTGGAAAATGAAACTAACAAAATTTGGATAATAAAAGAACAGAAAAGGGGGCATAAATGGAACATAACAAAGATGCAAAAGCCAAAACAGCAGCACATGGTTGTGTCCAAGATTGGAATTGCATCCTTAGGGTAAGAATTGAGTAGAGAGTCAGTGGACGATTGCCATCAGCACAGGAGTTTTGTTCTCAACTCTGGTGGAATTGGCACTTGGATGTTAGCCCTTGTAGGTGCTGGCTAAACTGGGAGTTCCTAACTAGACATGCTTCTTATACTGTAGCTGATGTCAGACCAGTTCTTTGCATCTGACACAAAAAACCCTACAACAGAGTAATCTGTATGTGTTATTGGAATATATACAGATACTGTTTAGAATCTGATAAACTTTAAAATAAATATTTTCCCTCTAATAAGGCTGATCAGCGAAAAACACAACATAATGTGCCATAACCCGTACAATTCATCATCAAACCATTCATCATCATTCACTAGTAATTCATTCAACCAGTAGCAAATTGTGGCTATTATAAGAGCTAGACTTTCAGTTTGGAAGATAAAATAATCTTTTTTTAATCTTTAAGGCTATTGGCCAATAGTCCAGCAACAAAAATAGAAATAATAAAAGCCACACCAACCATCAAATTAGAACCTAAATTAAACCATTTTGACAAAAAAACCCCATCCAAACAACACCTCAGTGAACATGTCAGCTTAAATCAGCATCAAAATGGATCAAGGCGAATATAAAGTCTAGTGTTAAAAAGAAAAAGAAGCCAGCTTTGCTAAATAAATGGTAGTAATGAAAATGAACTAAAATGACCTGAAATGCTAATTTAAACTAAAGTCTGTTCTTTTAATATTTCATTTTAAATTGATGAATAGCATTATTAAATGTGTATTTTATTTTAGGTTTCAGATGAATTGCTCCCTCTATTGAGATATAGCACCCTGGTGTGTTTCTGTAATTAATATCTAGGACTTCCAGAATTTCAAAGCGGCCACATTCATTAGGAATCAAAACCTGACTGATTGATTAATTTCTCACTTCCTAATCATTTTGATGACCTGTAAGGCCTTACTGGAGCTCCCAGTAAAGTCCTGTCCAATGAAAGGGCTAGACTGAAAACAAAGGGGGGGGAAATTGATCTGAAATTGCTATTAAAATCTTACACGACATACTTATAACATGGTACAGAGTACATAGAGGACTAGGAGGACACTGGAATGACCTTTTCCTAAAAGTGCATTGTGTTGTGTGTCTCATTTCTACACAAGGGTAAATATTCATATTAATAACAATTAATAAGGTAAAAAAAAATCGAAAAAAATATAAATAAAGTAAATAGGCCAAAAAATATGAGGATTTAAACCAAGATTTCTACCAATATTCCAGAGCTTAGAGCCCGAGATGCAGAACTGTGATTGATCCTAAGTGTTAAAAGAAAGCTTGCCTTGGCAGCACTAAGTGCTCTTGATAGGCTGGATAGCTTTAGGAGATCAGTAAGATATGCTGGAGCTAAATCTTTTAGGGCTTTATATGTTATTAGCAGGATTTTGTGCTGCTTAAGAGGCAGTCTGTGTTGACTGAACAGGACAAGGTTAATATGATCTGACTTATACTTGTTTTTATGTCACTTTAGACAAGACTAAATGGTGCAAAAAGATTGGAGTTTTTATTTAGTTTGTATGTTAAAACTATTGTGATATGCTGTAAGAAGAATGTCACTCTTTCCTCTCTTTCCTAACATAACACTTTCCTATTACATACAGTAATTAGAAGTTACTGTAAAAATCAGAAAGATGATGTAGTCATCACATAAATGTAAGCTCAATCTGAATTGTTGACGGTCTCGATAAATAACACTACAATTGTTGTCAAGATGTTGTCATTTCTTGGAGATGCTATAATTGAGCATACTTATTAGCAATACACAACTTATAGTTGTTTACACTTTCATGCATATTCATGCTGGTGTGAGTCGTTTATCAGGTGGAACCTTGCCATCATGGTAGGTAGTTTTGGTATTGGCAATAATTTTTAATGGACTAAGAATTTTGTGCGTGTGTGTAAACAAGTCACTGGAGTAGTTGACCTGTGTCAAGTTTGAACACAGATGGTGAAATGATCTGTTGGATTTATTGGTTTTCTAACCTTTACCATCGAAGCTGCATAAAATGAACCAATAACAAGACAATTTACTTCTGGGACCCTACAAAAACAACAGTCAGTAATCTAGAATGGTGCCTTAAAATGTAGAGTGCTACAGAAATGTGTTAGATTTTTTGCTTGTTCCCTCCAATTGCCATGTTATCTTTTTTGAATACCCGTAGAGTCCTTAAACCTGTGCAAAGACTGCATAGGTAACATCGAAGTGGCTAATCACAGCATTTAAAGCTTCCATCAGACACTTATATGTAGTAAAGCTCAAGCCACCACGTTTAATCCTGAATGCCAGAGAACGAGTTGCCGCTTTGAAAATGGTGTTTTTTTCCTAGTACCAACTATATTACCTGACAGTGTGATGAACCAAATGTTCATGAACCCTTAATTAAATTTTCACTTTAAATTCCTCCTCTTTAGTGTCTTAATTATTATATGCAGAGCAAGTGGCATTAGATTAAAGTCCGGTTTAATGAGGGTCACAAACAGTTCAGCTTTACCTGAATGAATGATAATTATTCAAATTAAGGTCTAGCTGGACAGCTGCATCATGCATGCCACAACTGGTTGAGTAATGGCACATCTGCACATCACTCTTCTTCCTCTTCGCTCATTCATCTTCCTCCCACCTTTACACTGATACATGAGATGTGAAGGATAGGCAGGAGAAGAACTTAGTGAGGAGAGATACCAGGAATAGAGGGTGGGATGAAGAGGTGTAAAGAGATTTTGATTGATGGAATTGTAACCTAAAAAGTGCTTTGGCGTCTTTTCCTTATCTTTGCCTTTAAAAAATTGTGATAACACCATTTGATTAATCACCATTTCATTTCTGTAATAGGACAGTTTAACCTCAAGTGTCTCCCACTCTTGTTCTATCTCTCTGCACAGTCTCGTGTGGTCGCCTGTATGACTGCTATACTGAGTCAGATGGATGATCAGCATTATTCCAGCTATATCGAGACATTCAGTGGCACAAGTGACCTAGTGGTAAGTACACACACACACACACACACACACACACACACACACACACACACCATTAACAAATATTGCAAACATTAATAGGTGGAAAGATGTCTATATAATATACTCACCGAAACATAATTATAGATTTCCCATAAAAATATGGGTATATTTTTAAATGAATTTGAAGCAATCAAGAAAGAAGCATTTTATTTATATGATTTTATTGCATTAAACTCAAATGAAAAGCAAATGAAAAATTAAAGAAATTTGTTTGATTATGCATATGATGCCCTTCAGTTATCTTGATTGTGTAGCAAGTGACATATTCGTCGGAATGAACAGAATCATGTTAAACTGGACGAGAGTGACACACATTGACTGTTCATTCGGGTGTATGGTCACCCAAGACTTCCAGCTCTGGCAACTTCTAGCTGTGTAGTGGGGGGTATTGGACAGTTTGCCAGACATCTTTCCAGTACGTCCTAAGCATCTTAATGGAATTCAGCTCAGGAGAATGTGAATCCCAGTCCATGCATTCAGTTCCTGCCTGATGTTGATAAGATGCACATGCAGGGGCCTTGCATTAACATCAATGAAAAGAAACTTGTTCCTGATTGCTCCAGCATAGGATAGCACTATAGGGTGCAGGCATCTCAGTGTCTGACAGCAATCCATTTCTGATGATGTGGAACTAGGTATGCAAACTGCAAACTGAACCGTGACTCATCAAAGAGGACAGCTGACAACTCATCACGAGTCCAAAGAACACCTGTTCAACTGGTTGTTAAAAAATATTTATGATCAGCCAACTACATGGCAACAATTCAATGCATTTAGGTATGTAGTCAAAGTCAGGATGACCTGCTGAGTTCATGAAGTTATGGACATGGTCAACAACAGTATTCTGGAAGACTGTGGCATTTAAACAATTTAAGATGCCCAAAGTGTGCCAAGAATATATAACCTACACCATACACCAGCAGCTTGAATTGTTTATACAAGGCAGGATGTATTAATGCTTTCATGTTGTTTATGCTGAGTTCAGACCTTACTATCCAAATATCACAGCATAAAACTTATCAGACAAGACATTTTTTCTCAAACTGTTGTCCAGTGTTGGTAAACCTGTAAATTGTAGCATCAGTTACATGGACTTATATTTATGTGATGTGCATTCAGTGTTGTAACTAATTGTATTTTGAGATAATGTTCACTGTGAGTGAAAATCACAAGAAGTTGACCTTGATATAATATGAACTTTAAATAGTGTGAAATAGAGTGTTTGTGTGCCTTTCTGTTGTTTATGTTATTTATTGTGTTTACTTTTTCAGGACTTTCTGATGGAGACATTCCTACTGTTTAAGGATCTGATTGGCAAACATGTTTACCCTTCGGACTGGGTCACCATGATAATGGTACAGAACAGGTGAGTGCATGCACACACACACACACACACACACACACACACACACACACACACACACACGCACACACACACACAGTCACAGGCAAAATAACATGAAGACAAATCAAGTTTATTATGTGCATTGACTTTGTGCCTATGCATGTTTGTTTCATTAGATTCATTTACCATATATGATTATATAGAATAACTGACTGTTGCCCATCACTTTTATACACAATTTACCACCCACCCACTACCCATCTAACAACTGAAAATGGCTACAACTGAGCATAAGTCGCCATTTGGCTTGCTCATTAGGGACAATGGAATCCAATTTGTGACAATGTTCATGTATCAATGTAAAGTTGCTTTGTAACAATTTCTATTGTAAAAAGCGATATACGAATAAAATGAAATTGAATTGAATTGAATTGAATATAGCATTTGGGCTGTGAACTGTACTAAGCACAGCAATAACGAGATGGTAGTCTTTGTTTGGCAGCATAAGTGTGTCAAAAACCTAGGAAGGTGCACCATAAAATCACCTGTAGTTTGAGAAAGGATAAGAAACGTAATTAGTCAGCAGAGCCTGACACGAACAGATAAAGCTGGTATATGATTTGTATTCCTACAAATTGTACCAACAAAGCAGGACCGTAGTTTATTTTTGTTATGTATTTCTGGTCAGTGGTAGTCCATTTGTGAATTGTGTTGATCATGATAAATTGTCATGGCCTAATAAAATGTCTAATGAATTTAACTATGCTTTAGAGAGTCAAAAATAAACCACACATTAATGGAATAACATCAGATAATGCAGAAGTGTGTGTAAGTGAGCTTAGATAAATATTGCTGAAAAGCATTTGGCATTAGTAAAACTTATGGGATTTATTTTTATATACAGATTATACAATCACAGTTTGCCTGATAACTAGAAGCTTGCACTTTCTCATCCCATCAGGGTGTTTCTCAGAGCTATCAACACCTACGCTGACACCATGAACCACAAATTCCTTGATAACAACAACTTTGAAGTTCAGGTATGTATGTAGAACAGTTAACAAAAATGTGAAATATCATTATACAGTTCATGAATTGTAATCTTTCTTGCCTTCTCTTCTCCAATGCTCATTATTTCCCCTGCTGCAGTTATGGAATAACTACTTCCACTTAGCAGTGGCATTTATCACCCAGGAGTCTTTACAGCTGCAGCACTTTTCTTCCACTAAGAGGAACAAAATCCTGGCAAAGTGAGACACCTGCGAGAGCACACATGCACACACATACATAACCATGTTGATGTGTAATATTAAAGAATGATATCCTTATAGCGTCATCCTTCACTGGGTGACAGTGACCCAAACTGCAGGTATTGAGATTAAGACATTCCGATGATTGTAAAGCTGCTTTGAGAATATTTTCTGCTATATATAAACAGCTGCACATATCAATGGTTAATACTCACGTTCAGTTAATGCCTGTATGGTATTTGGCATGTTCTTACTCTTGTGGTATGGGTTTTCTCTAAGTTTGCCTTTTATTAATGTGTAGGTGGATTTGTTACTCCAAATGTACTGGACCCAAATCACTGTGTATTAACACCTTTCACCCCCTTTTTTTCGGAAGTCCCTTTTCCGCCTTTATTATAATAAAAGGTTTATATAAGGTCAATAAAAAAAATCAAAAGCATTTCACACCATGTTTTTGCCTTATGCCAGAAAGAATGCTGGTGAAAAGATTAATAATGTAATATGGAAAAATTTTAAATATAATCATTATTCTTATATTAGAATTTTAATATAATTCTAGTCTAAAATACTATAATTATAGTCTAATTATAATATAATTATAGTCAAATTAACTTAGGTCACCTTAACAACTTAAGAAGGTAGAATGCTCATGTAGCTTAGCTTAATCATGCATTTGTTTAGATATCAAGGTAAGCTTCATCTTGTAGCTTATGCAAGTTTACATTGCTAGTTTAAAATAGATTAACATTTACATTGGACAATCTGTTTAATGTATAAAATGGTTCAACATGTATGAAGCAAGAAATGTATTTATTTTTTGAATTGTACAAAGCATTTTATCCTAATTATGGAAGGAATACAACCAGGTCATGTCCATCAAGTCATGTAGAAAACAAGTTGTAAGACAAATGATGTAGGAAGACACTTCATTTTGTTACCCACAGCAGCAGTGAGGTCACTCTGCATTTTCTAGTGTAAATTGTTGGCTACGATTGTTGATGGCTACAAGATAAGGTTTACATATTCACCTCTAAACCTGCTCATTGGCGCAAGTGAAATTGTGGTTCACGTTTGTCCAAATTTGAATGGCAATGCCAACAGGAATACATGTAAAAAATGGTGTCAAATTTGGCCAACTGTAGAGGTACAACTTCTGCTTACAACACTGACCTGCTAGGTAGGTACCCATAAACACATGACAACAATTTGATTTTGACTTTATTGTGATATAATCGATTGTGTTTGTTTTCATAGATATGGAGACATGAGAAGAAAGATTGGATTTGCTATCAGAGACATGTGGTACAAGCTGGGTGTGTTTACTTCAAGTTCAAGTTTAATGTTCATGAAAACCAATCCCAGAAAGTTGAATCAGTTTGTATGAACACAATGTTTTAATGGGAGAAACGTTTTGTAACTCAGCTAAGTGACAGAAACTTCCCCAAGCTTGTACACAGTAGCTTTGCATAATGGCTATAATGATCAATGCATAACAATAGGACAAGTGAACAGTTCAATATGCAAATTGTCATTGTCATTACTTACAAAGGCTATTCACATGGGATTGGGGAATAGCTGAAATTACGATATTGTTAAATGGTGAGAGGGGTACTCTGAGCCCCACTATTTGGTTCAGGGATGGGTATTTCCCTTTCAAATAAATGGCCTATTTGACTCTGCATTTAATCTAGTTCCTCCTTATCAAGGATGTGGATGTATTCATCCTAGAAAGAGTGGCCAATGTCCTGCAGGTGGGTGTAAAGCACAGACTGCTGTCACAGCTGCTTATTGTCCTTGATGTACAATTTCAGGCACATCTTCTGGCATTGAACAGCGTACACTATATTGCTCTGTTTGGAAACCAAACCTTGGGGTAGACTAGTTGCTGTTGTTGCATGTTTTGCAGTTTAAAAGCAACCAAGATTATGAACTTAGAAAATATGCATGTAATTTTTCCAGTGTTCCCTCCACACATGGAATAATTACTAGTTTACACTTAGGCATCCTCTCTTTGATCTGCCGAAGCAAGCTTTCATAAAAGATAACTACATTTACCCAGAGCCTGTTTAATGTGAGATTTCTATCTAATCCTAGTTGTTGTGAATGTTTGCATCCTGTCATTCTGTATTTGTGTGTGCATGTGTGTTTTAGGATCGAATAAGATCTGTTTTATCCCTGGCATGGTTGGACCAATACTGGAGATGACTCTAATTCCTGAAGAGGAACTTCGCAGAGCTACAATACCCATCTTCTTTGATATGATGCAGTGTGAGCACAACCAGTCAGGGCACTTTAAGAAAGTACGCATACACAAACACCCACACACACACACACACACACACACACACACACACACACACACACACACACACACACACACACACA
>JAUZST010008341.1:0-13619 GCA_034779995.1 Parotocinclus haroldoi
ATATTTGTTTTTTTTTTTTGTTTTTTTTTTTTTACTGATTTGTCTGACAAATGTCATTTTATTTGTTAATATACATTCAACCCTGCATTTCAGGCCTAGATGTTTATGTGTATGTGTGTCTGTGTGAGTGTGTGTGTCTGTGTATACATCATACTTTGACCACCAACCCCCACTGGTGTGATGTCATGATGTCATGATGAAATGCAGACTCTGGTCAGGGTTATATCTCCCCCTCAGTTGGCTGGAATTTTGCAGCTTCTGCTGATACATGGTTTGTTTTCCTTTTGGGTGCAAGAACTAATTTTTTCACAAAATGATCAAAATAGGTGAAAGTGTCTTCACTACTGTTCAAATATTTTTCAGAACCCATAACCTTATTTTAATAACTGATTTGCTACAACTATCCATACAAATGACATGTTTATAAACAGGTAAACAAGAAATACCTATAAACATGTAAAATGAAAGTTTAATTTCTCCGCTGACAATAAGTGACACAAATCCATGTTTTTCTGAGACACTGAAGCTGATATGCCAGTTCTTTCCTGGAATTGCAGAAATGAAAAATGGTTATTAAAAGCTCAAACAAAATGCAAATTTTCGATTTCTCATTTGTCAAATTCAAAGCAGTGTTGAAACGGTCAGTGTTATTCATTTCTCTAGCATAGAATTTATATCATATTGAACTACAGGTTGTAATAGATAGTTGTAAGTTGATATACTAATGCTAAGTAAATCTGCACTCTTTACCAAAAAGGCTTTTTGCAGAGCCACGCATCGCCTTCTGTTCTACACCTATTTGGTTAAAGTTTCACAGCAATCTGAAAGGATAACATATTTACAGGAACCTCTGCAACATTGTTTGGAAGACCTTAGGCAACAATATCTGTTTTTCAGAATGCATTAAGATGATTCAATGTTTAGCTATTTTATCTATAAAAAGTAACTTTTGATGTTGAGTCAAACATTTGTATTCAATTTTGTTCCAACAATTCCATGATTTCATTATATCCAGTTGTTTCTTTGTTCAGTGTTTGAAAGGTACACTAAGATATTAAATTGTGTAATTATTAGTAAAAATGGGAAAATAGGTGTGTTCCAAAAATATTTACTGTTAGTGTATATTGAAAGACTGTATTAATTGTAGGTCACTTCACGTACATCTGCTAAAAGGTATAAATGCAAATATAGGCTAAACATGTAAAATATATAATACAATATACTGCTCGCAAAAATTAGGGAATACCCCAAAATTAAATATCCTCAAACAAAATATCCCCTAATTTTTATGAGCAATGTACAAAATATACAATATATATAATATATAATAAAATATATAAACATCTTTGTTACAAATTTAAAAGCAGGTATTAGAAATAAAATCGGTTTACTTTAATGAATATTCAGCTAAAATCTATTCTGCTTACCCCCACACCACCCCCAGCAGCGCCCCTGCACTATACAAATTGAATACCACAAGTGTAAATCAATCATATTCTACAAAACCTATAAGCTTTAGCAAAACAAAAGATTTCCCCTTGTCTGCTTGTGTCTATTTAAAAAAGGCCCAACCCAAAACAACAGTGGTATGTTTTTATCACAACTTATGTGTAATGGAATTTGAACGCCGAACATATTTTCCACAAGGCTACTCTTATCCTATTTTTCACATGTAGTGTACAATTGTGTTTCGATTGCTGAGGCCATGCCCAGATCCGGTAGTTATGTAGCATATTTTTGTGTGGAAAGAGAGCAGCAGCTGTTATCTAATCTACACTGATAGCAGAGCTGCAACTTAAGCAGTGCAGTCAGCATGGGGCCTGCTATTAAATGAAGAGCAGGCGGTTAGCAAGAACAGTTCACTGTTACTGCCCCGTAAAACATTAGTATTTGCTTGGACTTTGAAAAGAATTGTAGAAGTAGTCTAGTAACTATAATGTGCAAGAAGAATCTCTTTCATGGCTTCCATACATGTGTAGAGACACATTCAAGCAACAGACGTCAGACAGAGAACTAAAAGATTAGTAGACATTAGTAGTAGAAAATTAGTTTTTTTTTTGTTTTTTTGTTTTTTAGAACTATCCCGTGGTGGAATTTCAGTGGAGATTTTCTGTTACAGCTGGTAAACTCACAAGGTGGTATTACAATAGTAAGCATTCTGGTAAATGAATATCACAAGCTACAGTCTTCTGAGAAATCTATTATGTAATTTTTGACCCACAGCCAAACAATTTGTCAGCATATTGAAATCTCAAGTAATTGCCAGCCGAGAAAGGGCTCAGTTGTTCATGAATCAGTCAGACAGGCTGATATCATTAAATGTTTCCACAAACATCTTCACATGGCACTCACAATACATATCCAACAGTATATGGATACTCTCCTGCTGTTTCAGCTCCCAACCACCAAGTATATAATCAAGCATACAGCTATACAATCACTATAGACCATGAACAGTAATGCTCTTAACAGCTCTATTCTAAACTGCAGAATGAATTGTATGCAGTGACTATCAATGTGGCACTACCATGAGATGTAGTCTTACCAACTAACAAGTTTGATAATCAAACAAGAAGCCATTGTTGGGTTTTTTTTTAGCTTTAACTCCATGTAACCTGGTTAAAAGAGAGTGGGGAGTCCACTTTGAATTATTGGACACAGGCAGAAGTACGCCATAGACAGGAAGCCAGTCCATTGCAGGCCCTGCAAAAATCACTGATACCTGCTGGGTGAGGATCTCCCCTCCGACCTCACCTTCCTCAGACACATTCAGTCATGCTTATGAGATGAACAACAACAGTGCTGTTGTAGTGTAAGGTGGAAACGTTAGCAACGATAACGCAACTCAGCAGTTAAGAAATCAATCATACATGTTCACATTATTCCACTGATTATAAAGCTTAGACCTTATAGTATACAATGACAAAACAATGTGTTCGACACATAAAAGTCAGAACAAAGTCCTGACGTGAACGCCTTCCAGCAATTTTGGGATAAACCATAACGCTAGGCCTAATTAGTCAGTCGTGCTAAAACTTTGTATAAAATTCCACGCAGGGATCATACTTATACTTTGGCCATGTAGAGAAATATATAAATGTAATTAATATTCAATATTTACAATATACAAATTGACAAAGATAAAAAAAAAGCTCATATATAATGTGTATAGCAGCCATACAAAACTGTGTTTTGATTTGTGTTGTGGCTTTGCAGTTGTGCATTTATCAGACTTCCTCGAAGTTATGTGGAAAGAAGATCACTAAATTTGGAGCATGATGATGGAGCCAAGCACGTCCTCCGCAAGATAAGATGTCTGTTTTACTTTCTATGAGCCTTATCTGTTGGATCCGTTCCTCCCTTCTACCACTTCATCCTATGACTGATCCTGTTTCTCAATCAGGTACACTGTGATCGCAGCTATGATGAAGGTTGAGAGGAACACAAGCAATGTTTTCTTCTGACGCTTCACGCCAGACTGAATATTAAGAAGGAGCTATTATTTTTGTGGCAGATGAGACTGAAGGAACTGCTGAGCAATATGCAAAACCAAATCCAAAATCAATGAACGTTTTTGTTCATTGAATCGTTTTCATTATGCATTAAGTTAAACCTCATAAAGGATCTTAGAAACCTTTATTAATTTGACTCCACTGGGAGGATAATACATAACCTACAGTGAACTTGGATAAACTCCTTTTTTTGGAAGTGCTGTGACCAAACTGATAATCAAGCTGGCACAGGGCTAGAGGCAGAAACAACCCTAGACAGGGTGCCAATCCATCTTAGGGCACATGCACTCCCACACAAAGGGCCCTGTAGAGACACTACTTAGCCTAACTGAGCCACTGCACCACCCTATATATAAATTAGAAACATAAAATTATAAATATACACTCACTGGCCACTTTAATAGGTACATCTTGCATTCATTCATAGCATAGAATCAGCAAGGTACTGGAAACATTCCTCAGAGATGTTGGTCGATATTGATATGACAGAATCTGCAGATTTTGAGTCCCACCCAGTCTTTTGCTCAAGAGCCAGCATTTTGGACTACTGGTTTTACAAGCAATGTAAATAAGACACCGAGCGCTAAATGTGAAAGAATGGAATTCGACAACAAATTAAAAGTCAAGCATTATACAATTTCTTGGACAAACAAGGATATCGTTACAGGTCCACCAACAGCTTCTAGCATAGCACTGCAGTGATTCAAAGTCCAGAAGCCCTGTTTCTGTTTCTGCCTGTGTCTTTCTAAATGGCAGCCCCTCTTCATCGGCTCTAGATTACTGATATGACTGATACAAATGCTAATACAGCTCTAGAGCACTAGCTTCATGATAACTGTAAAAGCATACATAAACAAACCAACTGAACTATACAGTATACTCAACTATACAATATTTGACTAACTAGCTAACAGATTTGGGGTCAAACTGGAAAGTTTGAACAACGGTGTGTATTAGCCATCAGGAAACAATAACAATTACTGTAAACATTAGCTCATGTTAAGGCCACTCCCTCTACCTCCACCTTGCCCCGCCTCTCTCCTCCTCATTATCATTTAAAGCTCAACGTCTTAATGAAAGCTCATTGTGGGACTTTCTCAAAGTGGCTATAATTCTGCACCAAGTCTGAATTTCAGAAAAGAGACTTCAGATACAGATCACTAATGCTTATATTAAGGCATAAAAAGCAACATGTCATGGAACCTTTACTATCTGTAAACCCAGAGTTGATTATTGCATCATGAAGCATTTATTATCATTGTTATTATCGTTGTTTTTCTTTGTAAATAAGTTTAGTGTTATCTAGACAGAGATGCCCTGTCTGCATGACACGTGGTGTGAGAGCGAAAGACAAACTGGTAAAAAAAAGCAGATTATACATTGTAATGGTTATGTAATGGTCTAACTGTAACTTCTTACTACCCAGACCCTCCTAATATTAAACCTGGATTATTAAGAGGAATTACAGTCCATGGTGTAGCATGCTGAGTTGATGATTTATGATCTGCTATATGTAGAAATGCTTAAATCCACAGGGCACAGAAGCAGCATCTGCAAAAGGTCCCTATTGAAGTGCAGTGGGGTCATCACTGACACAATTGACGTGCACAGCTCCCCTCTGACAGCTGCGCAAAGCTCATTAGCATTCTATCCATAGCCACTTCAATACCACTGAGATGTGTTTTCAGCTTGTGCATATTGTCACAACGTGGATCCATTTATCATGATGTCTTTGGTCTCAAACAACACAAGACGATCCTGTGGCACAAGCATAAAGCACCTCCCTGAATAAAAGGACCTTAAAAGAGCAAGAAGCCTCAGACTAAGAGCATATGCTTCAGTAGGATTATGTCTGACCTAGAAACGGAAGATGTTTGATAGTATATAGTAACCCTGTTTCCTTGCTTACATGTAGACGTGCATGTTTTTATTGTTTTTATTGTTTTGCAGTAAAATAATATAAACTAGATAAAAAGTTATCTCGTTCCCCTGTTAATAAGGGCATGCTCAGAATAATGTTTTTGTTTATTTAAATTGAATGGTTAATTGATTAAACGGATTGAAATTACCTCAACAAATGCATGGAGAACAAAGCAGCATGTCCACTGTTAACTGGGTTGAAGAAAACTATGTAATAACAGGCATTAATGAATAAATTAATAAGAGGATGGCCTAATGAAAGACTGATGTCTGCTAAGTGCCTTGTCTTCATACTCAAAAAGTGGAGTGCTTGAGGATCAGCATTGTTGGAGTTATCGTAGGGCCCCTGAATGCTTGCAGTGACCCACAGCAGACATGTAGAATGATTGTGCTTCCCTTTTGTGCCATTCTATGAATGCTGGAGAGATAAAATAAAAGCCAAGTGCCACCCCCTCTGTTCTTTCCTCTTCAACCCTCCCTCACTTCTCTTGTTCTGCTTGCTGAATCCCAGGTTGTCTGTTGCCAGTAGTGATGGGGTTGGGAACAACTGTGAACTTTGGATACTATGAAGTTCTGTAGAGGTGACACTGATCGAAAAAGGGCTTTCCTTTTCTGTTTGAACTTTGAGTTTAATAAACTTTTAAACTTTAAACATTTAAACTATTCAAATAAACATTTAACATATTACACAACAGAAACACTTTAGACGTTTTAATAAATCAAGATATAATCACCTGCATATATTTACAAGTTTAAACATGTTAAATATTATATTTCTACAACTTTAAATATTCTCACATTATAGTATAAACTAAATGTCTTATAGTCTGACTCGTATGTTACATGTAAAATCTCTCCTCTGAATCACAGGTTAACTATAAATATATAGTAAAATAACAATCATGAGTTACATATTACTTTTAAATGCAGGATATTTGGACCACAGTTTCCCCACACAAATGCTGCAGTACAGGTGTTAATAAAAGTTTAAAGCATATGACTTGAGCACTCATACATAAGCATAGCATCATGCAATCTCCATGAACAGGTGCTTCAAAATAGATCAGAGGCTTTCACTGGTCACCATTTCCAATAAGCCAATTTGTCCATTTTCCACCCTTCTTTTCTATGTTGTGATAGGGGAGATAATTCCATACGTCAGAGCCTAGTCGCATGAATGCTCTATATTCATATGAATCAATGTTTTAAAATACAAAGACATGGCTCAAGAGTAAAGGCTAGTAAAAGAACCAAAGAGCGGGCAAACTGTATTAATGCCAACTATTTTGGAATGAGGTGACCTAAAAGTAAGGGTTCACCACTGACTAGAACCCAGTGGTTGGCAGACTTTTGTCAGCATAGCTATTATCAGACATTAGGTGACAGTGGTTGATCATTCCTTGTCATTGGTTAGAACCACTAATCTTCACGGATTTACAGCTTACAGGTTGTACATTTGAAGACATTTACAGCTCATCTTTGCAAACTTCAACTTTATTAGAGGTCAGATTATGATCACACATCTATTTCCTGATGGACAACTCTCAAAGCCACATTAACATTGACATGCATTTAAAAGCCTTATACACTCACATCTGCATCATCACACAATACAATGTCATCATCATGTCATGGTGCCAAGACTGATTCACTATCCAAAACATATTTGGATGTCCATTTATATTTATGCATAACAAACTGTGCATAGCAATACACTGGCTGTAGTTACTAACTGTATACCTGCTACATAAGTTACAAAGACCACCTATACTGCAACTGACAAATTAGTAGGTCTTATTTCATGTTTTGTGTCTAAATATTAGGCTGTGACCAGGTTTATGGTATATTTGTAAATATATAAAAGCATAAAATGAGCTAACAATTACTATATACAGTAGTTCAGCAATTGGATTACACAGCTGTATAACAGTCTATAATACACAAGCAGTCCCGTACAGTAAACACTGTGGATCCTGTGTGTACAACATTTTTCCACACTGTACACTGTCCCTCTACTGCATAACTATCTTTCCACATTGGCCTTTCCTGGTCTCAGCACAAGGAAGGCATTCACAGGGTTTGCTGTTGATATTTGTCAGTGGTGCTATGATTTGAGCTTCTACTCAGTCTGGGCCAGGTCTGAGGAAGCTGCCTATAGGATACACGGGCGTAATGGGACCTGCTGGGTTTGGAAGGAGAAAGTGACTGTTGCCTTTTTCACAAGCACTACTCAGTGAAAGCTTGCTCTGTTAATCCACAACCTCCCAAGGTCTACTCTGTTTTTAACAGGCCATGTGTTGTTTAGAGTGATATTCTGCAGTGGAAATGTTAGTCTCCTGTCGCTTGCATAAGATGGTTTTTATGGCCTAAATTTGGCCATAAAAGAAAGAAAGAAACTTGCCAAAAGGCCACTAAGTAACTAATGTGGTCAAGCTATGCAAAGAGTACACCTAACAAAAATTCTCAATAGTATGTTTGAAACCTTCACATTTTAATTGTTTTAATTGTATTTAATTATTTTCTGGTCAATCCACACAGTCGGTTCCCACCTGGCAACTCTGGGTGCAAGGGCAGGAACAACCCTAGACAGGACGCACACAGTCACACACCAAGGACCACACCAATTAACCTAGCACGCAAGTTTTTAGACTGTGTGAGGAAACCAGGTTACCCAGAGTAAACCCACACAGACAAGTAGAAGACATCCAGACTCCACATAGAAAGAAACCAGGTTGCTCTACCCTGGGATTGAATACGGGACCTTCTTGCTGTGAGGCAGCAGTGTTACCCACCGAGCCACTGTGCCTCCCCCAAATCATTTTTAATGCATTTTTTTTAAGCTGCACCCATTCTTTAATAAACACAAATCAAACTTACTGTATGTCTTGGTTGAATAGCCTTCAAGAAAAGGACAAGCATTTCAACGCCCTCTTGGCAGTATTTGACATATTTTTCTGTCCTGCTTCGAGATGTTGGCCCTGGGGTCTTAAAATGGCACAGAAGCAAGTTTTGTAGTTTGAGCTGAAATTAAACGAATTCTCTCATTTCAGAATAACATCCTGCCCTCGAGAGCATGATGACATTTTTACTTTCCAAGGACAGTTAAACTTCCCCTCTTTCCTGTTACCATTGTGTTGCAGTGATAGTAAAGCTCCCCCGGCAAGGGCTAAATCCCCCTTGAGTTCACACTACTGGCTCATAATGGCAGGGGAAATGCAAGGAACTTTGAAGGGTGTGTTTTGCTGAAATTGGCTGTAGAATAAACTACTTTTTTAAAGGTTAAAGGTTAAGTTAATGGTAGCTTAAGAAGTAGAGTATGATCTATAAGAAGTTACTTTCCAGCTGATGTATATGATTAAATATTATTAAACATATTGGCTATAAATTTCAGGCAGCCATCAGTAAGGGCAATCTTTTATTCATCAATCCATAATTAACTACTGAAAACAATTTATTATTTACAAAACAGAAAGTGTAAGCTATAGAAGAGAATTTGTGCTAATGCACCAGAAATGCAATGTTCTCAACATTTTACCCTTTATGCTCACCTAACACACACGCTAAAGGTCTTGCCAAGGGACATGAATGATATGTAATAAAAACAGGTTTCTATGCGGGGGTTATCACAGCTGTTGAAATAGAGATCAAGATTTCAAGCAGTCATTTATGGGCCTTGAACACGCATTGCTTCATATTGTATATCTTGTGAGAAAGGATCTAAACAAAACAGAAAATATCAGAATAAAGGAGAGTTTATATATACAATTTACCCAGGTTTTATTATGTAGAAGCATTACAGCTCATGCGTTACCGTGTACAAATGGTCTTTATGACCCTGTTGTTATAAATCGAGTGCTCGCACAATAGCAGCAATGTACTCTGCATTTTGCTGCCAGAAATTTAGTGCATTCACTGACACTAGGGATACATAAAGTATTATTGGAACAATGAGTCCTAAATAATTTTGTAGTGAATATTATCAATCTCCACCAGCCATTAAGACTAATCAGCTCACTTATTTTTAACATTAACCCAATTTCTTCCAACGTGCTCACTGCCATTACTGAGCCAGTGTCCATGTTTTTCTTATTGACTGCCAGCTATCCATGTGGGAGATTAAGAGCTAAGAACTCTTGTATCCTGGACCCTTTTGTGCTGGGATTAAAACAATATACATCTCCCAGTAATAGAGTGATAGATATTATTGTTATAGTAATTGGGAAGAAAATATGGGTCTTAGCACTTTAGATAAAGCCACAGGCTCTTTTATATTCCATTCTCTAGCACCTGCATCTGTTAAATATTATAGAAATTTTTTAAACCCAAACTCATTCACTTGTGATATAACAGTGACTTATTTAGTGCACATGGTTCCTAAAATAATATTAAGAACTTTTGACTCAAAGGAATATAAGACATCTAGAATCCAAACAAAACAGGAAATGTCGGAAGAAAAAACAGGATATACAGAAACTGCCCAGGTTCTATACACACGGTGTTTTAGCACTGGAGCAGAGACATCAAGAAATGAACATCGTGACTTTCAATGTCGTCATGATTTTAGGAACTAAACAATCAATTCCGATTCCTCACTCTCAAAGTTAAATTAATAACTGAACTTTGATTTGCTAGTCCTGTACCACTGAAAATGTATTCTGGGTTACACGTTGGATGGGGAATGTTTCTGTATGTGTCCAGTAAAGTCTGGGCTAGATTCCAGACCCAACAACCTGTTCACCTCATCTGTGATAAGTGTAAAATTTTATACATAAGAATTAGACAGAATGGCATCTGAAAAATGAAATCACTACTGGAAAATAAGCTGTAGAGGTTCAGTTACACCCATAAAGAAGGTCTAACAATTAGCACTTTAATATGTGAGATAAGAGTTCAAAATTGCACAAATTTAAGGTTGATATCGAACAAATCAATGTAAAGTACAGTGAAATCAGTAAAGAGTGGTTTTACATCAAAGATCACTGAAAGCAGTAGATAAACAAAAGTACTCAGAGTCAGAATTAAGCCACTTGGGAGCTTTCTAGAGTTTACAAAGTTAGCAAAATTGTTTGTAAACTGGATTTCTGATTATTACCTCTATTATTTTACTCTTAT
The DNA here is from genome assembly GCA_034779995.1 of Parotocinclus haroldoi. Classification (NCBI taxonomy): domain Eukaryota; kingdom Metazoa; phylum Chordata; class Actinopteri; order Siluriformes; family Loricariidae; genus Parotocinclus; species Parotocinclus haroldoi. The sequence continues at coordinate 10,545 of JAUZST010008341.1, forward strand.
TACCATTATTATTATTAATATTATTATTATTATGAATATTATTAATATTAATATCAATACTACTACTACTAATAATAATAATAATAATAATAATAATTTGAGCTGTTATTACCCTTTAAAAGTAATGTGCATTCTCTGTTACTTATGGAACAATATTAGTCCCTTTAATTAATCTTGGAAATTTTGAAATCCTTTGCTTTGGCTTTTGCCATTTAAACAATCAGCAGAAAGGCCATCAACAATTGTAAGAAACACAAATCGAATAAGGAAGCAATCTGAGCAACATTTTAAAATAAATACCTATATTTGGTCCTCAGCCACAGTCTGAGTATCACTATGTTACAATAGCATATATGCTAAATGGTAAGTCAAAATGATAGCCATAAAAAATCATGGGCAATCCTGAAATCTTGTAGGTTTCATACAGCTGGAATTCATCAGCTATCTTTTTGTTTGCTCTAACACAACTTGAATAAGCAAAACCATATTTACAACCTTTAAACAGACTGGAGAGCACCACCCCATGCCTGGGATGCACAATAACGTCTGCCAACTGTTAAGGACAGTGGGGGATCCACGGTGATATGGACTAGTTGTTAGAAATTATTAGGTCAACAGCAACAAATATATGTCACATTTAATCCAGCAAATCCACTCCACTGTGCAAACATTTTTACTGATGATGTTACCAATGTGTCCAAACACATTATGTTAAAATTATTCATACATACTGTGATGACATCTGGGATGCCATTGCCTGCCTCGGAGTAGTATATAGAGTCTCGTGATACTGATTTGTCAGTTTGATCAACTACCACCACCTTGTGGTCAATCATGTTTCCAGCACGCGAAGCTAACCCTATACTCCTGTATTTGTATTGGGGCACAAAAAATAAACCTAAGCACTAAATGTATTAAGTTATTTAACACAGATGGGCGTTTCTGTCATTGATGTGAAATGGAAAACAAAGGAACTATAATATACAACTATATTTAAGTTATATAAATGCGATTATATAGATTTAACTATGGCCTATCGTTATGGACGTAGCTGACTTTTTTTAGATACTTGCAGAAAAAACAACTGAAGAAACTGGGTCCGACTGAAAATGCTCAAGCGTTTGTACAGGCATGAGTTTATGGGAAATGTAGTGTTTGCATTTTGCTATTAGCATTCAATGGTTTGAATTGCTTTCGTTTGTTGAAGATATGCCCAGTGTTACCTTCTCATTCACACAATCTTCTGATCAACCACTAGTCAATTGATTAAACAGTATATATAGGGGACTATGTAATGTTACTCCATGCATTTTGCCAAACTGGGGTGCGAAGTGGTTCAGTGGTTAGTTGTCCTAGCAGAATCAGAGACTCTGAAACAACCTCTCACTGGGATGGTGTGAGTTGTTGTGGGTTCTACACTGCTTAAAAAAATTAGGGAACATTTTGACCTACAGACTATTGCCACGAGCCACCTTAGTCCTGTAGGCCATATCTGGATCCATTTACACTGCTCACACAAATTAGACGATATTTCAAAATTAAATGTGCCATAATGAAATACCCCCTAACTGTGAACAGTGTAGATAGGCCGTCTAGGCAAACGTGACTATTCCTTAATATTGCTGGAAACAGTTGATGGCTTAAGCTGTTTTCTGTTGTCCAGTGCTGCTCTCTTACATTGGGCAAAAACATTACAAAAATTAAAAAGCTGAAGAGAGATACAGTTAACACACTAAAAACCTGACTGACTGACTTGTCTCCACACAGAACAATCAGCAGTTCTTGTGATTTGAAGGCGTTTCTCTTGTGAACCCAGTCCCAGTTTATATTAACCGCAAAGTAATACACAAAATGTAATGCTCACAAAAATAGGGGATGATTCAAAATGAAATATCCCATAATAAAACATCACATCATTTTGTGAGCATTGTACAATTAGCATCCACCATACCACCAGAAGCAACCTTAGATTCGTTTCATACTGTACCGTAGCCTCGCAACTACACAGGCTTTTACATTGAAAGTCCAGAACCGGATGTGTGCGGCCTGTGAATTTGATCAGGATGTGTGGAATCCATTGAGGGAAATTCTGTTTATTTAATATAATCTCCGGTTTATTTGAGGGACAAACATACAGCATTGTGAAATAACTACATCACCATGTCTGAGACATACGGTAGGATTGATTTATGTTTGTGCATGATATACAGTCGCAGATCAGACAGCACTGATTTAGCAGGTGTTCGGCAGCTACGCCCATACTGAATTATTAGTACTTTATATGGTTTGTAAATCCTGGAATGAAAAGACATTGTAATTTTCGTTGACTGATAACACAGTGACACTAAAAACTAAATGTTTAGTTATGGCACAAGCACAATTTTCGCATTGAACGCTTTTCGATTACGAGGTAAACAACGCAGTGACGCAAACCGTTATATTCTCCCAGTTCCTACAACAGGACTACGTCAGTTCTCTACACAATAATTATTGTTTGGCTTCAAAATCATTTGGAAATCACGGCTGCTATGGTTTTGTCTGTATCAGTTTTTACTTCTATTAACAATCGTTTACGTAATACCAGAGAAAAAAAAATTCACTAATTCCTATAACAATGAATCCTAATAATAAATATGTTATACGTATATACACGGTACCGTAGTGTAACATTGGCAGCATAGTAAAACTATTAGTAAATACATTAATATTATTATGTACCTGCCATAACATAGTAAATCTAATAGTAAATATATTATTGTTATTATGTACCTACCATAACATAGTAAAACTAATAGTAAATATATTAATATTATGTAACTACCATAACATAGTAAAACTATTAGTAAATACATTAATATTATTATGTACCTACCATAACATAATAAAACTATTAGTTAATACATTAATACTATATGTATTGTGGAATCCTAAATATTATATAGACCATATGTATGTACCTTATATACGATAGACTGACAGTTAGTGTTCCAGTTAGCCCAAAGGTGTGCTTCCACATTGAACTCAGCTTGTGCTCACTGCCATGCTTCATTGTTTAACAATTTGTAGACACAGATT
>JAUZST010008342.1:0-13618 GCA_034779995.1 Parotocinclus haroldoi
CTCACCAAGGCTCTTCTCCCACGATTGCTCAGTTTGGCTGGACGGCCAGGTCTAGGAAGAGTTCTGGTCGTCCCAAACCTCTTCTATTTAAGGATTATGAAGGCCCCTGTGCTCTTAGGAACCTTGAGTGCTGCAGAATTGTTTTATAACCTTGGCCAGATCTGTGTCTTGCCACAGTTCTGTCTCTGAGCTCCTTGGGCAGTTCCTTTAACCTCATGATTCTCATTAGCATTAGCATGCACCGTGAGCTGTGAGCTTCTTTGTGGGCCTTGTGTTGTCGTGCAGACATACTAAACACACTCAACGTCCTGGTGAGAGCAGACTATATAAGATGCATGAAAAATATATTTGTGCTCACCATGGTGTAAATAACTCAAGAAACCAAACGGCTTGAGCTAAATTTAGCATGGCATGCTGCTAACTTGCTAACCGCTCACAGCTTAAGAGTTCCTGATGGAACACGTGCTGGTGAAATTTGGTTCCGCATTACCCTCATCAGTCCTCACACACATGCCATGACGGTTTGGCACAAATACACATACCTTTACACCCCCTAGTCGTGGGAATTTCCTGTTTTTCCCAAGCAGGTCGGGTCCCTTTCGTCATTGCATTTAGGATTTTTTTTTTTTTTTTTTTTGGCAACTGTCAAATATAGCTTGCTTACTTGGGTTGTGAAGCTATATTTCTTTAAATCTGCTTTGTGACAGTGTCACAAATCGCTTAAACTTACCGATGTTTACAACGGGGAAATTAGTTTGAATCTTAAGATAATCACCGTGTCTACGTTCGTACTGTAGGTGGCCCAAATGCGGTTTCCTGCTCAAATCTGATTTTTCTGTGAGTGTGCATTCTTTTTTCATTGTCTGTCTCCACCACTAGTCTGAACAGGTCTTGCTCTTGAATGCTGAAGAACATCTAGGTGTCCTGTACGCCAGATCAGAAGTACAGTAGCTGAACTGTTGTTAAACGAAAGGTGTTGTTCACAAAGGGGACAAGGAGGTGAAAGAGAGTGACCATTTTCCTGGCTTTCTTTTGGGAGATCTGCCTGGATGTAAGAGCAGAGCCAGGAGTGGTGGTAGTTGCCTGAACTTTCAAACGTTGCGAGTGTCTTACTTGCATAAGTAATATCTTCCAGATTAGCATGGCCGCGCACTAGTTTAAGACTGCCCTTATCTCCAATAGTGCTAGCTTACAGCATGATGGCTAACCCATTTTCCATCGCCAAACCCTCCGTTTATTTTCATTCATTTTACAAAACTGTGTGTTACGCTCTGACCATGGTCACGCCGAGCAGATACGCTCTGGAATGTCCTACAGGGCTTTCGAAAGAAGGATAGCCACTTATACTTGTATTGTGTGCAAACGAACACGAGTTTGGATGCTGTGATGGACCGGATGCTCTTACTTGACGGAAGCCGAAAAATGCATTGACAGTCTGAACAATTCAAACGGGAGACCAGCCAGATGAAATGTGGGGACAAACGAAGCGGTACTACTTACAATAGGACAGGCACAAACGCTTATGAAAGCAATGTACGGTACTGATTAAAAAGAAGTCATGCACACAAACTTGAGTAATTTACATAAAGTCTATAAAGACATTTAAGCTAGTTGGATTAGTTTCTAGACCAAGCATGAGCTAAAGGGCTAATAAGGATACCACCAGTAAGGTAGTTTTTAAAAAAAATGTATTTACACATTCACACACGAATGACACACTTCTGCTACTAAACTCCCGCCTCTGCTTGTGTATCTGCAGCATTTTTTAGCCTATGGGAACGTTTAGCAGAGCTGAGCGTTAAACGATGCAAGGGCATGATGTATATTTAAACGTGCTGTAGTCGGACAGTGAGGAACATCTTTATGAAAATAAAACGCCCTTTAGAAGTCAATCAGATCGTTCTAGTGTTACTTTAAAAAAAATAGGGGAAACGTAAATTATTTTCGCGAGCAGCTTATTACACTCTTTTCAGTCCTGAGTATCAGCAAGTACCCTTCTTATCTTTGATTCCAATTTATGCTTTTTTTTTTGGCGTAGGTTGTGTATGACGTTGGCGTGACAGAATTCCCCGTCGCCTCTTCCCACCCGAGGATATATTTAAAACCTGTTGAAATCCCTGTAACGCTTCGTAGCATGACTGCAAAGGTGATGGTGGAGTTTAAATATAGATGTGAGCTGAATCGTTTAGAGTGTTGTTATGCTTCCAGAGGATTTTCACCAGGTTATATTATGGTTAGGGTTCTGGACTACTAATTAGAAGTTTAGCTCTGCCGAGCTTCCGCTGTTAGGCCCTTGAGCAAGGCTCTTATTTCTCATCCGCTCAGCTCAGGCATAAGCCGCTCTGAATGAGGGTGTCTGCCGAATACTGTGGATGTACAGTATTGCGCAAAAGTCTTAGGCCACCGTTGGATTTATCGTTTTAGCAATGGTATAAAGAGAATTTTGTGAATTATTTCTCAGCATTTCTGTCAAGATACAGGACAGAAAATACGAGTCGTGTGTACGCCACAAAAAAAGAACAAAATGGCTTCTACAGGCTGAAGTCTGTATTTGGTGGGATTTCCTTTGACACTTTTCTGGGGAGCCGGTCCTGATGTTTCCTCAGGTCTGGTATATTATACCAGGCTTCTTTTAGCACAGAGTTCTTCTGTAGAAAGAAAGTCTTTTCATTCTTTCTCTGTACAGTTGATCCTATGCTGCAATGTTTTACAGTATTCGCTTCTTAATACTGCATATACATTTTCTCTATTTTCTGCTTGTATTCCAGAAAGGACAAGTGGTCTAAAGGCTCTTTGGCACCGCAGGAACATTTTTCTTAGTTATTAGAGATGGGCTCCCTTTGGCACATGTTCACACCGCAAGAAATAAGGGTGACCGTAGACTGCGTTTTTTTTTTTTTATTAGCTCCTAGTTCAGTGTAGGGTTTTTTTCCCCCCCCCATATATAGGAACCCCAAGTGATGTACGAATGTGGTTGGTACAGATGTAAGAGTATGGCGTAAGTGGATAGTGATTGGTTTTGGAAGCGAAGCACCCCCAAAACATCATGTTTCCTCCTCCATCCTTGACGGTGGGAATGGTGTTCATGGGGATGTAGTCAACATTTCTTTTCCTCCAAACACGACGTGTTCATCTCTTGATTTTGGTTTCGTCTGACCGCAACACCATCTCCCAAGCGCACTCCGAATCGTTCAGGGGTTCCTTGTCAAACTTCAGACCGACCCGCACATGTGCCTTATTGAGCAGGGGGACCATGCATGTCTCGGGACTGTTGGAGGAAACCAGAGTACCCAGATTAAACCCACGCAGACACAGGGAGGACATGCGAACTCTACACAAAGGACACCGGTCGCTCCACCCAGGGATGAAACCTGAGACCTTATGGTTGCAGTGAGTGGCTGTCCTAAATGCAGCCCGGAGAGAATATGCACCCGAAATTGGCTTAACAAATCGTACATTTTACGGCTCCTGTACCTTTTCCCATTCCCCAGGCTACCGAGTTCCCACAAAATACAGACCACTGTAGAAGAAATCGGCTTCGCAAATGTCTGCATGTTCTAAACCCTCGCACTTCTAGTTGGCGTCTGCAGAGCAGCAAGAAGTGTTGAGTCATGGCCCAGTAAATCAAAAGGCCTGCGCAGTCAGGGGCTGGCACGAGGCGAGACCGGCTCCGTCTGATTGCTACCAACCGGTTCAGACTGATTTATCCGAGCTGCCTGCCGCAGTTATCAATCTAGAATCGGATGAGGGCAGGGAACGGAGTCTCCTTTCCACGCTAATGTATGACCTGCTGAGGGAGAATGGGAGTGAGTGATGAGACGAGAGGGAGGAAGCGAGAGAGGGAAAGCGAGAGAGCAGCAGGAGGCATCGCGGCTAGGTGCGACGACAGATTAGAAGGCGGCTTAACATCCGTGTCAAAAGCGAGGGAGCCTCCTATTCTGTTTGAAACCTTCAAAAAAAAAAGAAAAAAAAAAGAAAAGTAATTGATCCTACCAGGCTGTACATATGCGCTCTGCTTTTTTTTATGCGAGGCCTTTCCCGAGGCTTTTCCGCACTCAAGCACACTTTAGTCAATTCAGAAGCACACAGGCTGCAGCTGGCTGAATGAGTACGTGGTTTGCCAGAGGGAACAAGCTCTAGTGTTTCATCAGACCTCCTTCAGTCCTGAGTGAGCGGTGAAGATGAAGCCATTTTGCATGCTGAATACGTGAGTGCATTAAGAAATTTACCGTCTGCATTACTAATGCATCTCTATTTACGTGAACATGCAGATTTCACACATCTGTGTTTGTGTGGGCAAGCGGGCGACGTTCGCTTAAGTGCTCCTTCGTGGCAAATTATTCCGGCACGCCTGCATTATAATTTCTAAAAACGCCGGCTGCGCGACAAAGGACAAAGAGTCAACTTTCATTGTTTATTAAAAAAAGAAAAAAAACCCGCATAACCTTGTGCAACCTACTTTATGAAGCACAAGGCTGCCTGGGTGGATTTTTACAGATGCCGTATGACTGCATATCACAACCCGAGCTGTGGCGTACGATTGAATACGACAAGGGGGGGGGGGGGCTGGAAAAAAATGTGACCAAGGTCCTCATTGCCAGAAGAATGTTTGACTAAATCCGTGTGTGCATGTTCGCTCACGCTCGGGCCATTTGTCTTCCTGTATTTGACGTCCCAGGGTCCCGGCTCATGCTGACCGTCTCTGCGTGGTAGCTTCCTGTAATTAATAGGGATTCTCACCTGCCAAGGGAACAGACGCTCCCACGATGGTGTGCAGGAATAGACGGATAGGAAGGCTGTTATCTTTTGAGGCTGACAAATAGGCTCTTCCAGTATCTGTGCTTTCGGGGACAACACAGCCGTGAACTGCAGTTCTCTCCGAAACATCGCAGAAATGACTGTGAATTCACAGGTGCGAAAAAAAAAAAACAAAAAACCCCCAAAACATCAAAGTCTGTACTGGCAGATATGTGATTGGAAAGCTTTGAAATATAAAAGGCACCAGTGCCGACTTCTCTGTTTTTGTTTTTTTGTTTTTCCACCCTTCAGTGTGAGCTCAACACATTCCTCTATGACTTATTGAGTCATTTTCCTTCAGGTTATGTCACTTCATATCCTGTCAGATGTTTACTGATATTCTAATGCAGCCAGATCGAGTGTGCGCTCCTATAGGCACGCATGGTATTTACAGGGGCGTAACGATACGCTCGCCATTCGATCGCATTCACGATACCGAGTTCAGGATTTGATTCTCTATTTTGAAGTTGTGCACCGTTTTTCAACAAGCAAAAAAACAAAAAAAAACAAAACGTGGGCTCCTGCAGTTTGAATAAAATCCGAGGTTTACATTTGTAAACAAAATGCTCTATTCGTTTGCCGAATATTTGGTGCTTGTAAATGAATAAATGAAATGACTGAATAATTTATACCTGTGTGGAAGTGCCAGGGAATGACCCGAGAATGACCTGTTTGCTAATGTTGTTCTGCTGATTTGTCGAGGGGGGGGGGTTTCAGTGCTGCGTGTTCAGTTGTTGCTTTGTAATTGTTTTTTTTCTATAAATAGCAAGGCAAAAATGCTTTGTGCAGTGATGAACAGTGGGGAAAATGAATGAAATCGTTCATCACTAAAACACGTTTGGTTTTGGTCCTTCTAGTGTCTGCCAAAAAAAATTTATTTTCGGGCCTTCCCTGGGAACCATATATTTAATTATTTAGAGTGCAGAGTGTATTAGTTTCTTGAGCAATATTAAATATTGGAAGAATAAAAAAATCTAAATGGTGTACTTTTATACTAATAATTGCAACAAAAAAAAAGTCTTCAATCTGCTGCAGTCGAGAGAAATTGGAAGTTTCAACTGCAGCAGACTACAGATTTTGTGTGAACAGCTCACAGGGGCATGGCATAACTAAAAAAAAAACACAATTGCGTTAGATGGTGCATTAAACAGAACCCATGCGGCACTGCTAATCCCTGCCATGCATGTTGTGTCCGCAAAATTACGGGTGTGTAATTAGCCCTGTTGCGATTTGCGCCATTTAGCGCGGCTCTTTTCAAGCGGGAATGCTGCCATAGGAACTTCATTGCGCACCAAGCCTGCACCGATACCCCTTGAATACTGTCCGCTTCCGAACGATCTGTGGTATCAAAGATTTGTAAATAAACCAACCACACGGTGTGAGGTTTCAGAGAAAACCTGAATGCAGCACAATGTATGTAACTTGATATAGCAGTTATTGAAACAAATACGGTCATGTTAAAGAACTGGACTCGATTCTTTCATCTCGGGCGAGAGAAAATCCGAATGTACCTGCTTCTTTTCTTCTTTATCGGTAAGTTGATCGTTAGTTGTCGCCTGGCCACAGTGTCACCTTGCAGCATGCATGCCTTTTGTGGAAGATTTACATTCCAGGGGCCTTTTGTGAGTTTTAGCTGTTGTCTGGACCAAGTGGACTGAACTACAAGTGTTACCACACCCTAAGGCATAATCAAGTGGGCTGTCCAGCTGCCAGTGAACTGGTCAGCTCTGGCCTTGGGGCATCTACAAAACGTTCACGAATGAGTGGTTTTGCCTAGGCATCTCTTCATGCTTCCAAAGGTCCTGAACACTTTCGGGAATGCGGTGGCTGGCACTGCTACCTCACTGCTTAAAGTCAGTGGCACCCTGTCCATGCATAGTTGCTGCCTTACACTCTGTGCTGCCTTGCATCCTTGATTGGACTAAGCTGCTATGAACGAACTCCATCGTGTTTGTCGTGCTGCTTGGGAAGATCGTTATGGGACGGTGACCTGCGTGGCAAGTACCATACCGCACCATACTGCACAACCGTATCCAAACACATCAGCTAGTACCGACCATTTGCAGTCCAAATGTGAGCTACCAAGCACGTGGTCCATCTTCAGGGCTTGCGCGGGACTGCGGCATTGATTATCTTGTGTGACCAGCCGGGCGGTAGAAGCAAAACACCAAAACAATAATAATGTGCTACACAAATAACATCTGAATCTGTAATAAGAAGTGAAATTTGAGATCAGTACTTTACATTATACTGTCAGGCAGCAGAGTCTGCTTTATGGCTGCAACGTCCGGACTTTATTTTTTTTTAAATTTCCTATTATATTTTATTGTAATTTAAAAACTAAGTGAGGTTAAAACTATGGGGAAAGTTGAAATCCTCTTGCCTTCACTTTGAGCGTGTAATAAAATACTACCTGCTGGCCCCCCCGAGTCCCTGAGGTGCAACACCTGACCAGTCTGGAGTGGTAATGCATGTTTTCCCTGAGTGGAAAATTTCGGAAATGCTCAGAGCAGGCGCATTTGCAAACACTAAATGCTGATTATCAGAGGTTATTGGTACAACGTGTCAGCGCTGTTAAGGAGCCCAGAAAACGCCGTGTGCCTCCATTATAAGGGAGAGAAAAAAATTGTTTTGCTTCACAATGTCCTTCCTGACACTGGCACGCTCGGCTTAATTAGAACGGCGCTCTGTGGGAGCGTGGCTTTCGGTGCAGCGGGAGGCTTAGGCTGCTTGTGCACCCTGCCACCGCAGCCACGATTGATCAGCCCTGGTGTGACCGAGGCAGGCGCTGTAATATTCATGATCTAATTATTCAGGTTAGAGCACCAGGCTTTAACGAGTGATTTAACCTCTTGTCGGAGGCTATAAAAGGAAGCTGGGTTAATCTTTCAGGCAGACTTTTTACTTATTTATTTATTTATTTTTTTTTTTTTTTTACCCTTCCACCTCAAGTTCACCTCCTTCGTCTTCCGGCTGGGGAGTGAGCTGGCATACCAGCATGACTAGGCAGGCCCACACATGGTGCTACTTAAACCCTACTTCTTTTATTTTGTCCAGAGAATAACAAAGTGACCTTTAATTGCACGCAGCACCTGCCTTTCCACAAGGAGATGGGCGGAAAGCTCGGCGTTCTGCCTGCCTTTTTTAACCCAACCCCCCTCGACTCTCTCACGCACAAACCAACAACCAGCAGTAATCATTGTGAGAGTTTATGGAGCGAATGCTTCAAACGCAGGTTGCACTTAATCAGGCCGGCGCAGTCGTTCGAAATTGAGGATTTGGAGAGATTAGGCCGGTCTGTGTGAACACCTGGATTGAACCCAGTCAACTCGGCTTGAGTCCCAGAGTTGGCCGAGTCCCTCTGGTGTTGCAGCCTCTATTATAGACTGCCATTTCCTCCCATATGAACCACGCTGTGATATGCGTTTTCCTCACATAACGCTGCGATTTCCCTGCCAATTTTCACCTGCGTCCTCGCTCCAATAAGAGACCTAAATATGATCGAGAGACCTCGTTTCATGCCGGTAGGCTGCGTTTATTCTTAGCCACCGTTTTCATGCCGTTAATCTGTGCGCCGACATTGTTTTTTTTAGAAAATGACATGCCTATGCAACGAACGGCCTTTTTTTGGTCCTTGTTGACGCTCTCGCAATAGGACTGAATGCAATAAAAAGGAGCTTTGTCCACAAACCAAACCTAAGAGTAGCTGATCTTCTAATGGAGCGTGTGTGTTTAGAGATTCGAGTCCTTTGCTGGATGATTCAGATCCCCATGCGTTTCATATAGCCTTCTCCACTCCTCACACTTGTACTCCTACGCATGCCAGTGGCCTCTGCCTTCACAGGGCCTGCTTGATCTGATCTCTGGTTTGTGCTTGAAGTTTCTCAGAGTGAATGGCTGATTAGGAAATGGCTACCCTGTGCTTCAGCATTCACCCCGAGCCACCACATGCGTTTAAAAATAAAAAATAAAAAGGCCACTGCGTCCAAATGAGGGCTCAGAACTAAATGGGACCTGAAAACGTGCACATGCCTGTTCATAAAGACAGTCCGACTTGGATTACGGTTTTTTTTTTTTTTTTTGGCAGGTGCTCTTATACAAAGTGATTTACAAGGAGTGTGGGATCAACTTGATCACCTTGACCGACCAGTCTGTCAGACGTTGCTGGTCACACCACTGCAGTGTTTTAGCCATTATTTAATGCCACCCTGCTGGCTAGGCGGGCAGGCCTTTATGCCCTCGAATAGAAGCCCATTTAGAGTGACCCAAAAACCTCACACGCACGTCTTTGGACTGTGGGTTTGGACTGAGTACCCGGAGTGTTCCCACGCAGACCTGGGACATGGTGGGGGCATGCTGACTCCACACTGCGACTGAACCCGGGACCTTCTTGCTGTGAGGCGTTGCTACCCACCGAGCCACCAGGAGTGTGATACGTGCGCTTAATAATCCCATCGTGGTCGCAGTTGTCGGATTATTGAAGCGCACACCAGAAATTTGTTACAGAGAGCTGGATTGCGGCTCAGCCGTCAGATTTACGCACGTGTTCGCGTAACTTAATTTCAGTCGGTTTTCTCAGTCTGTGCATGCGCGCAGAGCTGTCATGGTTGTCAGGTCCTCTTGTTCTCGCTTGTTTTGGTGTTTTTCCATAGACCTGGTGCTTAGCTCTATTGCAAGATCTGGCAACCCTGGAATTAAATGCACCTTTTGCAAAAACGGCTACCAAACAATAATGGGGAAAACTGAAATTCAGTTTAGCAGTATATGCTCAAGGAAATTGGAATTAGTTTTGGAATCATGGCTTGGCTGGTTGTTAGTTAGCACTATGATGGATGAAATACCTCTGGGCTTACCCTTCTATTCAATCTACTGTTATGTAGCACAATACAACGTGTTTTTTAATGTTACCTGTGCCTAATATAATTGTTTCTTAGGTACACCTCCTTATTTCTACACTCAGTGCCCACTTTATCAGTACCATGGACGTTGGGTTCCTGGCTACATACAGGATGCTGGTGGGTGGACGTTTTAGGTCGGTGGGCCAATTTCAATTTAGCAGTAAAAACTCGAGCTTGTGTGTCACTCGTACCACCACCACATCAGCGTAGTGCTGAGAATGATCCACCATAATAAGTGATCTGTTCCGGTCCTTTGGGGATCCTGATCACTAGAGACCAGACTAAACGGGACTTAAAAAGGATGGAGAGCAACCGATGGACTACAGTCTGTCATTTTAGAACTACAAAGTGAATCGGTATGGTAAGTGGGACTGATAAAATGGACGCTGGGTGGAGAAACGTGGCGGTGTACCTAATAAAGTAATCGGTGAGTGTATATCTAAATTTACAGCGCTAAGCCGTTGTGTGGTTCTGCCTCCTGAGTCATAATTTGCATTCGTAGACGCTGGAAGAATAATAATGGAAAGATTATAAGCAGCTAATATTAATATATTGACCCTGTATGGAAATTTATCACGTTGCGTTTAAATCTTCTTCCCCCTTTTGAAACGGTTACCTTTTTTTTTTTTTTTTTTTTGGCTCGTAGCCTAAAATTTTATTTTTTTTAAAAACAAGCCTTTTACACATTTTGCCAACTTTCAGAAAACAGGTGACTTATTGTAATTATTAAAAAAATAATAATAATAACAGGGTTGGAACATTGATCAGTCCCACTAATGTAGTTCTTTGAATAATAGAGCCTCCTATTGCTTTAATTACAGCCATCAAGTTTCTTTTTTTTTTAACCATCTTTTCAGACCTAGGCTGCTGAATATTTACTCGTTCTTCTTGCAGAATTGAGTGTGTTCGAATTTCATGATGAGCTGCCGTAGCCTGCGCTCTTCAGGTCGGATTTAGACCCTTTAAAGTTACTTTAAACTTAAAGATAGGAATGTGCTCGTCCTTAAGTTGCACTCCGTCTTCAGTTTTTCCACAAAAATTGTTATTCTTCCCTTTACATCAATTGCTCAGTCCCTGGTGACAGCAAACACCCACACACACCACGACGTTGCCTCCACCAGAATTTACAGTAGTTATGCTGTGGGTTGGATGGTGTGCTGCCTTTAGGTTTTATTTTAAATATATCGCCAAAAAAAAAATCAATTCTTGGTCTCAGCTGATCCTAAAACCTTTTCGCCTCATGACATGAGTAGCAAACAGGAATTATGGTGGCACTGTTTCAGACTTTCCACCCTGTCGTTTCACTTTCGACCAATCACAGTCATGAAGACTTCTCCTATGTTGCCAATGGCCTTTTGGTAGCTTCCCTGATCAAGATCATCCTACCCTTGTGAGAGGATATGATGATTCCTATAGGCGCTGTGTAGTGACTGCACAGTCTGAAAGCCCCTTTTGGTTGAGCGCATGGTCTAGACTGGCATGTGACTTGAAGTTTGCCCGATGACCTGCTGTTTTATTCCTCACCGTCTATCATGTGTGGAAACAGAGCTTGCCTTGAACGCCTGCGAGAGCAAGCTGAAATCATATAGGCCTGACCCAGGCAGTGAAACTCTAAATATAAGCATGTGGTCCAGTAATAATCTTGGCTCTTGTACTGCTGGTGGAATCATGAAAAAGCCATTAAGAAGCCTGAAGCACCAAACAAAGGATCCTGCAGAAACGTATTTATATCATTACCAGTCGTGATGGCATGTGATAGTAATGTTGCCTTCAGAATGCATGCCGTGTTTAATCACATCAACAAATAACTAGTCTAAACCAAGTCACTCTGGCCTCCGTTTTTGTGTTTTTTTGAGAGTGATTCTCTGGCATCTCACTCAGATAACTGAGGTCCTGATGTGCTGTTGAAAAGGCTTTGGCTGAACCGTGGTTGAGCTCGGCGATAGTTTGAAATGAATCTCTGACCCAAGCGGTCGGTGTTCGTCTTGGGTCAGCATGAATCTTAAAATAAGTTGATGTCTGAAAAGAGGAATGAAGTAATAAAGCTGTAGCAGCAGATTGACTCCTGCGCGCCTGTTCGAGATTGACTTTGCCCAGCCAGGAGTTTTTTTCACAGCAGTTTAGCAGGCCGTAAAGCTTATTGACCTTGTCAGGCCACTAGTCTCATCCCAAAGCCTCGCTTCATAAGGTTCGTTACTTATGGAATTTTCCAGGCTCCCCGTTTCTGCCTCTCCAGAGCCCTTGTGTCAACAGCCTGGTATCTGGAGTGATTGATGCTGTAGCGCGCACTGAAAAGCGAGGGGGAGCGAGCGAGCCGAGAGAGCGTGGTGTCGATCACGAATCTGCTGCGGGCTGCACTACTGCCTTGCTCACTCAGAAGTATTTTTGAACACGCTTACTGGGGCAAGAAGCAAGAAGGCTCCGTGTATGAGGAAGCAAGAAGGTTCTGAACGAGAGCCGCCAATCCTGCTTATATAATTTGTGCTGTGATATTTATACCAGAAGTCTGAATATTGCTTGATGCTTACCTGTGAACTCTTTGTGAACTTTAGTTGCCAAGTGGAGCAAAAGGGACAAAAATATATATATATTTTTTTTTTTTAATTTTTGCCACAACATGGATGATCTTTTCAAACCCTAAATCATATGGCAAATGGATTAAGATCAATTCAATAGCACTCGGAATAAGCGCGCACTTCCGTAGATTCTCATATCGGTGAGTAGCCAAACTGTATTAAATTCAGTAACCTTACCTAATTGAGTAATTGATTATTTTGTAGTTGGTGTCTACTGCTAAAATAAACACGTTTGACGTTCATGTTGAAGCGAAATGTCCTCTATGAAGAAGGTAGAGGGGCAAAGCTGTGCCCAAGAGGCCAAAAGTGCCTAGAGGAAGGGTGACTCCGTTTTTCTCATAGAAAAAAAATAATGAAAATGTGGCTTCTGTTATTCAAATATTCACTTTCATTCATTTACTGTGCAGAAGATTTAGGCCACTGTGCCACCACTAATGTGTTTTTAATGACCATGCATGTTACTCAGTCTCCACTTTAGATTCCAACCTGAAAATATACGACATTTGTATGCAATACGAAAAAGTGGCAAAATTCAGAAAAACGGCTAGTATAGTGGCGAGTATTTGGCCTGACATCCCTTTAGACTTGAGCATGAAACCTTGTACTGCAGAAACGTGATCAGTAGGGTTTTTTAACGGTAGCAAAATCTAATCTCATAGGATGTTCATAGATGATGATGATGATGTTTCTATTTTGTTTTACCTGTATTTAACCAGAGTAATCACATTGAGATGAATGAACCCTG
The DNA here is from genome assembly GCA_034779995.1 of Parotocinclus haroldoi. Lineage (NCBI taxonomy): Eukaryota > Metazoa > Chordata > Actinopteri > Siluriformes > Loricariidae > Parotocinclus > Parotocinclus haroldoi. The sequence goes on from JAUZST010008342.1 coordinate 13,017, forward strand.
GCCAAGAAGGCAGGACCCCAAAACGGTCCATGAAGAACCACTGCAACCAAAAAAAAAAAAAAAACAAATTAAAAACGAGAACAAACAGACCGATCCAGTTCTTTACCAATTATATTAAAATCACTCAAGGAAATAAATTTCTCTCTAGTCTATGTTTTGCCGTTCCTGCCGAAAATGCCATGCAGACTGAACCCTAGCGCTAAAAGCTACCTTGCCGTATTCACTATTGGAACGTCCAACTGAATAGAACTATTAAAAGGTAAATTTGTACCCCGACTTTTTTTTTTTTGCTGTGAATGCAGAGAAGTATTAAGGAATCTGATCAATAACCACTCTAGACAAAAAGTATCAAAGGAATTTGTCTTCGCACTACAAGTGAAGGCCATCCAACCATTTAAAAATTTCACTGTGATGACCTGAATGCTCAGTGGAGAATAATAAACAGAATCCAATGAATATAATATCTTCTGAAGTGTAGCTATAACAAAGAATGTTCTAATCTAAAAAGGGTAAAAAAAAAATGCCTTCAATTCAATTCAATTCAATTTTATTTCTATAGCGCTTTTTACAATGTAGCATCGTCTCAAAGCAGCTTTACAGTA
>JAUZST010008343.1:0-13618 GCA_034779995.1 Parotocinclus haroldoi
ATATGGACAGTCACGCACAGTATATGGACACACACACAGTGCACCCTCTTTAACAAACACCGCGTTTTAAATGAAGCATAGTGAACGGCGGGTTGTTCTTACCTCACACGGAGATGTCTTTCTACGGACACTTTTAATCTGTCCTCTATTTATTCGCGCATTAAATAGACCACGTCTTCTTGCTAACCTGGGATATGGCGTTAAACTGTAACCCGCTAACTAGAAGCACGTGCAGAACGCGATTCCAGACTGATCTGTGGTCAGTAGAGAAGCTCACTGGCCAGTGGTTTTGATGGACATGATGGCGACGCTGTCGCGTAATTTCACTTGCAGCAGAGCTGAGGAACTGTTTCAGCTTCTTTTCTCTCTGTGTGTGTGTGTGTGTGTGTGTGTGTTTGAAACAGAGGAGGAGCTGAAGACATGAATAGGCTACACACCCTCCCGTGTCCTCCTCTGTCTCGCTGCGGAACACAGAAATGGGAAGGGCTAATACGCGCGGGCGGCGCCGAATTGCTGTGCCCGCGAACAGCCACGCCTTTTGGTGGATTGATCCAGCAAGTCTAGCAACATCGAAAAGGAAATTCTAGGCAACCATAAGTACACTAGAACTATTGCTGTATTACCCAGTCAACAACAACATGGTTAATGCTGCCACGAATAAGGAATGGTGTTCCAGACCTAAAAAATGTGTCAACAACATCTTCAACATTTTTGATTTGCCTGAAGATAAATCTAGTGGTGTGTTCCAATGCTCCCACTGCCCTCAACAATAATTAATTCAATAAACACATAAAAATTATATCCGAAAACATAGATATTAGAATAAAGTTTTCTTTACAGCCTTCAGTCTTTTGAGAAGGCTTCCTACTAGATTTTGGCTCAGGCATTACTGTTGGACGCTGGGTCATAGTTAGAGTTGGCTATGTAGACATAGATTGTTTTAGGGTAGAAATTTGTCTGACATTTGAAAACGTTGACATTAACAGCATTTAGCAGACGCCCTTATCCAGAGCAACATACAGAAGTGCTTTGTGTTCTTCCTAAAAGACAAATCTCATGTCAGTACAAGTAAACAATAGCCCAAGAATATGATCCAACCAGAACCTGCTAGGATATGATGTAGGTAAAAAAAAATGTTTTTAGTTCCCGCTTGAAAACAACAAAAGACTCAGTCATTCAGACATCCAGTGGAAGTTCATTCCACCACCTGGGTGCCAGGACAGAGAAGAGTCTTAACGCCTGTCTTCCTTTCATCTTAACGTGGAGGATCCGGTTGAGCCTCATGTCTCTGATGGTAAATGGTACAGAGCGTGGTTTGATTGGAGCCTTTAGCTAAGTGTGAGCTGTTACATTTTTGACTTCGTAGGTGAGCATCAGGGTTTTGAATCCGATGCAGGTAGCTACCGGCAGAACCAGTTAAGTAAATGCAGCTGTGGTGCGATGTGAGAAAACTTAGCTAAATTGAAAACCAGTTACTGCATTATGAACCAGTGGCAAGGTTCTGAATGTACTCATCAGAAAACCAGCCAGAAGAGCTCTGCAGTAATCTACACTGATCACAAAAACAAGTTTAATTAATTAATAAAACTATTTTTGTGAGCAGTGTATTTATTATATAACAAACACATGCGTGGCTTCACTAGAGAGGAAGGTGTCATATAGAGTTACTCAGCCACTGTTTGCTTGTAGAGATTTTATGCCTCTACTTTTCATATTATTAACCTGTTAGCAATATTAATATTAATTAATTAAAATGAATGTCTACACACCTTATGCCAGTTGGTGCACAACAACTCTATAATTCTATAATGATGGGACACCCTGTTATATGTAGTGAGCTTGAGAACGTGGCACAGAAGTACTCAGAAGTCAATGTAATTTGCAGTACCAGTCATGAGCCAAGATCAGAAAGCTCATATGATAAACTGTTACTTATGCCTGACCGGTGCATCTGATTACTCTCCTAAAATTAAACAGCTATTAAATACTCCAATTTGTCTTCAGCCATGAGACCAGTGCCACATCATGACAGTTTGCAAGTATGTAGCCAGCATTAACAAACAGTTAATGTGATGCAGATAAAGATAGCATCTGATCTAAATGTTTAACCTTTTATTCCTGGTTATTATTACTGGATACACAGCCAGAATTAAATAACGTGGTCAAAAACATTTTGTAAAAGGCTAAATTAGAGCTACTGTATTTCATTCAAGCCTGAAATTTGTTGTTACCAGGTACAAAAATAATTCAGAACCATCAAGAACATTTTTCAAACATTTTCAGCAATCTGACTATCTCTTTTTCTGCTCCAACATCATTTCATTGTTTCTAAATCTGCAATTTTTTAAATCAATTTGAAGTTATGGCTGAAAGCTGCCCTGTTACACAATGCCAGTGTCCTCCCTTTAGTACCCATTGATTATGCAGTTCATATGAACAAAACATACAATAGCATAAAACTGTTGTTAAAACATATACAGTACAACAATTACAGCTGGAACATCTGTGCTGACTAGGACTAGGAATGCAGCTCAGCTGTACAAAGTGCTGCTGTTCCCTTTGTGAATTGGGTAGCCATGCTAAATAGTCATATTACAATAAAAAGGACTGATCAATCCTTAAGTATTGTGTCCCAGGTCAGAAAAAGTGTAACATTACACAACATAATAATAACATATTTTTCTGGATGCTGTTCATATAAATCTAGGAGTCATTAATAAAATGTGTAAAGAACTGAACAAAGGTGGATTTGGATTTCACAATTGGAGACAGAAGTTTCCAATAATTAACTGATGCCAAGATTAGGGAAGACATCTGTGGTGGACAAAATAGTCAAGTAATCTATGAGAAAAGGTTCAAAGATCTGCTAGTGGGTCCAGATAAAATACAATGGAAAGCATTTATTGGTGGTAACAAACTACACAGAGTTTTCATTGCTCCACTTCACCATCTAACATGGCAAAAGCCTCCATCTGGACAGCCATGGAACTGTAGTATCTGGGCAACTGGAATTCATCAATGCTGATCAACTATTGTTGGACACTGACAGGATAAGCACTCAGCATATGGCAAGTTCAAACACAACATTTCTTTCTCTGCTGAAGTAAAACAGTGTCCGTATCGGTGTGTGATTAAACACAATGTCATTTAGTGTGAATTAATCATTAGATAAACACATGATATAGCATGTTTAATTCATTGTATGCATTCAGCATGCCATTGTCCATCATAATCTCACATTTTATCCAGGCAGTAAAATATTAGGAAAAAACATTTTCCGTGTTAACATGTGCATGTGACAACAATCTCAGAAGATTTCTGTAAAGCTGGACTTCGTGGCATGGTGTTAAGAAGGAAGACTGTTATGAAACAGTGCCATTTGCAATGTTGATTCCATGTGGCAAAGTGTTTAATTATAAAATTCTGTGGTGCAATCTACACGTTATATTTTGCAAAAACCAACACCCCACAATAAATCCAACATACTATGAGGCATGGGGTGAAAAATGATGATGGGGGTGTTTCTCTTTGGGTTGAATTGCTGCTCAGAATTGAAAGTAAAATGCATGCTGCCAAGTATACTCAAATTCCTGATGAATACCTGTTGACCTGCTAAACAATTAAATATGAACAGGAGGTTCACCTTTCAGTACAACAATGACCCTAAACACTGCTAAAAACAAAGCAATATATTAAGGATAGGACGGTGAATGTTGTTGAGTGGCCTTGTGAAAGCAATGATGAAAAATTGTTTCCAGTTTCCGAAGGGAGGGGTTCATGTTCTGCTTCAGTATGTCACAGTACATACATTCATGTTCCCCTAAATGAACTGTAGCTCCCCACAGCCGGCAGTACTCCTCACCTGGTCGCTGCCACACAGACTTAACACTATTTAAACCAAATCAGTTTATCTTGGTCTCATCAGACCACATGACATGGTTAAAGGAATGGATATGATACTGAGCAGGTGCACTCAACCTTTTCGGTGAACCATGGTGAGCCTTGTCCTGAGTGGAACCTGTCCTGTTAAAAGTACATCTTGGGCACTGCGCTGCAGCTCCTTCAAAATGGTAAAATGTCACATTCATGTCACAAACTAGTACGAGCGAACGCTTGCAATACCTGCTGACAAAAAAAAGATCATTTTTGGTGTTTTAAGCTTTATAAAAGATTTAACCATAAAACATTACTGTAGTACATTGCTTTACTAACTGCTTTCATGTTGTTTTAATTAATACTATGGTTTAAAATGTGCAAAGTAACTAAACTAAATGTGACTATGGTAATGTCTGGTCAACACCCATTTTGGTCAACGTTCTGTTTTGCCGTCTTAAACGGAGCATACCTGTATAGTCATATTCATAGCAGTATAGTCACAGTAATAGAATCAGTAGGACTGTTAGTCATAGTAGGATCAGAATATTAGTGTTATTAATAGTAGTACAGTAGTAGGAGTAATTGAAGAACTAATGTGGTAGATAGAAATAGTGATCATGTGAATAGTAGTAGGAATACTGTTTTCATGATCTCGCTGTGCTATGCTGTGTAGCTCCAGCCATGTGGCAGCAGGTCTTTTAGACTGAAGCGGAAGTGATGTGTAAGCGCTTGGTATTTGTACTGGACGCACGTAGTTCTCCTCCCACTTTCTGATCTGCTGTGCTGGCTGTGCTGTGGCTGCTCTACAGCTGCTCGTGTTCACTAAAGGCTGTGATGGCAGTGGAGGTGCGCTCTGGTTTGAAATATGGGACTGTTTTATCAGTGGCCGTGCTGTTGTGTGCATACTGGCTGCGATCTCCTGAATCCGGGCTGGATCAGAGACTGGGAGCAGTACTTTCATCTTTACTCCGAGCTGAACGCAAGGTGGACATGCACAGTATCTCCCGACCTCGAGTGGCTATAGGTAATAATATAGCATAGGATACTATAGAAGTGTATGTACTGTACCCTGTACTCTCTTAACCTGCTGCTGCCTGCTCGTGCACTTAGTAATGTTATTGGAACACGTGAACGCGGATGTCGTGTTTTAGATTGACTGATAAAATCTATTAACAAGTCGTAGCTACTTAATTAATACAGCTCCGGCTTTGCGTAAAACCGACTATTTTTGTTTGATTTTGAATGAGTGAAGTTTATGGCTTTAAAACTAATAATTACATTTGCAGACTTTAACTCTTTATTATTAAAAAAAGACAGCTGTCTGTATCCTACGTGTTCTTGATAAAGTACTGATGACTGTAAACAGGAACATGTGTGGGACGAAAGATTAACGCAAGATCTATTTCCCTTTACAGTGTGTAGTAAGTTTTTTTGGTGCAGTATCCCTAATTAACTTGGACTGTTTTAGCCTTGTTAGACGGTGTTTTATAAAAATAGTATAGTGTTTGTACGGGTTCCTTTGTAAACCAGTGGTTAATCTTTGAGCAGATTCTCTTCTTGAATAAACGCCTGGTTAGATATATATACTGCTCACAAAAATAGAGGATATTTAATAATAGGCTATTTCATGTTGAAGTATCCCCCAATTTTTGAGCAGTGCTTTTTGAGTACTGTAGTTAATATAAAGGCTACTGTACTGCAATGGAATTATTCAATGCTCAGCTGTAGTTAAAAGGTCTGACATAGACGTTTGGAGAACTTTGCATTGTGTGCTAACGGGATTAATTAAAGATGAAGAGCCTTGAAATGGGTTCCAGAATGGTTGATATGCTGTCAAGGCACACAAGTCCTAGCTTTAGTTAAATGGATATTAGTTGTATTTTTTTCTGTCTGTCCATATGCATGAGCCAAACCAAAAACTACATTTGTGTTTAGTTTGAATTAAGTGCTTTGCTGAATGGAAAATGATTATACAGCTGTAAAATTAGATTACACGTTTTGAGAATCAGGACAAGCATTTAGAACCTTCCGCTGGTAAGTTTAACATTAGATCCTTTTGTACTCGGGACAGAGATTAGATCGTTGGTTCTTCCACCCATTGCTGACAAAATGAGGTTCATTTTGTGATGTCTGCCGGATTCTGAAAATTTCAAAATATGCAAAGTCTTTAATGGGCCGGATGCACACCAGGTCTTTCTGTTGGTGAGATGCAGGCCAGTCGTTTTGTTGGCAAGATGCGCACAAATTATTTTCATTCCTCGTGGCATCTCTGGAAGCTTTGTCTCATCTCCCAGTCCTTTATCCGTCAGGGTTTGGTGGCTGCGTGGACATTATTGTGGATGGTGTGACACTGCTGAACAAGATTGGACTACACCCAACTGGCCAGCCTCTGCACCATGACTACATTGAGAATGCAGAACAGCTTGCTCAGAGTTTTGCCTACTTCTTTGCTCCTGGAGCAGCTTCAGAGTGAGTAAAAGAGGAACGGAGACTTCAATTAGTCTTAATGTGGTGGGAAAACGTACATGTCAGAGGCCCGTTTTTTTTGGCTGCCCCAAACGGTTTGCCTGCGCCAACAGTTCATATTTCTATATTTGTGAATGACAGTGACTGATCAGCGCTTCAGGTCAGTACTCGGATTTCAGGGGTATTCACATGCTTGTCATACCAAGAAGAACCTGAGAGACCTTTTTCCTGTCAGGTTAGCCTGTGGACGTCTAGACAAAATGTCCTGTTTATAACTAAATATGGTAGTGATTCACTTCTCTTCAGGTGAGCCAGAATCTGCACTGTGCATAATTTAGGAAAATCACCTTGTGCTAACTCTTAAAGCAACTTGCAAGTTCCTCGTTTGCATTATTTGGCGAGTGTTTACCTAACAGAGGGAGAGGCAGTGCATTATTGTTGTTGACACTGCTGACGTATAAGCTAAATCTAGATAGAAACACCGCATGCCATATTAATTCCTGCATGCTGACCTTGATTAAATTCAGAAATTGTTAAATGGCAAACTTGAGTCAAGGTAATACACATGAGCATTGATATTGTGTGGTTATAAGCACCCTGATAATACAGGAAAGTAGGTCACTTTGTGGGCTCATGTTTCTTTGATCTCATTCTTTATTAGCTAATGTTCTTCGGTTTGACTGCTATTCTATTCATTCAGATAATTTATGAGCTGCTGTTTTTGTCAAATAAGACTGTCCTTGTATTACTCTGTCATTTAATGTTTTCTGGTCTGCTGATAAGCTTCATTTCTTTCCCTCTCCCTCATGCTTGCCTTACAGGAGGTTCATGGTAAATGACACACTCTTCAGTCAGCTGGTGGAGGCCTCTCGTGAGTTGCCAGGGAACCGCTGGTCTGTTGGTGGCAACGCGCCAGTAATGGCAGGCAGAATGGCCATCGAAGGCTGTGATGTGTTGCTGGGTGGCAGCTTCAGCCCAGACTTTATTGAGTACCTGTCTAAACACATCACAGGTCAGATATTGCCTTATAAGTTTATCTTTCATTCTGTTGTTCAGGAAGTAGTATACTTGGCATAGATGCGCTTATTAATTTGCTCAGCGTTTAGTTTTTAAACTTAGTTTCCAGTAATAGGTATATTATTACAATAAAAGAAAGCAATAATGTAACTGACACAGGAAGGCTTTATTTATTTATTTGGAATATGAGAATATAAGAGTCTAAATAGCATAGGCTATTTATTTTATGGAATGCATACAGTGTATGGAAAATTTGTGAACTTATTTTGTATCTGCATAGGCAGTAATACAATAACGTAATGCTGTACTTGTACGTGTTGCCCATCTACATTCACTTAATATCCAATCCACTTGTTTAAATCTAAAATCTACTTATGTCTCAGTTCTATCCCATTTAATCAGATGCTTAAAAGAATGAACAGCCAATAAATGACATTGCTGTTTTTTTTGTTCTGTTTTTTTTTCTCCATTATTCCTGGTCACTGTTTTGCTGGTTGCTCAATGGCATCTTTCCTGGAGAGCACAGGGTACAGGTTTAATCGTGCTCTGGAGGGTTCCAGTACACCCCCAGTGCTGGCAGAGGTTGTTATTGCAGAACCGTGTCATGAACACCCATCTGACCTCCACATTGTCTGGCGCACCCAAGCATACCTGCTGGGTTAAAAGGCACACCTGTACGCCCAGATCACCTTTGTGCTGTGCTATCCTGTCTTAGACTACTGGCCTACTTTAAAAGCACATGACAGGATTTTGTCTGCACTTAGTAGTCAACCATTTGTTAAATAAAAAAATTACATTTTATTTTCTCCCTTTATATTGATCACATCATACAATGTGTCTTATTCTTATCTGTGTATAACTGGATTTAACTTCCACTGCCTGTGTGTATCCTGTCATCCTTTTCTGTGTAGTGGCTGGTAACTTGGTGGAGGAACCAGACATCCATCTGATCCTGGAGTATCCATCGGGTTCTAACTGGGGGCCATATACTTCCCGAAGGGCCAACAGGTCAGTAATCTGGTGGGCATTGTTATAGCCAAGTCGATAGTGTCGATATACCCACACTGCATACATTATTAGGTACACCTTGCAAGTACCAAATTCGACCCCCTTTTGTCTTGAGATACTGCAGAGTTGCAGGCTGCACATCCATGCTAATGCTAATTTTGTGTTTCACCATATGCTAACGGTGCTTTATCGGTTCTGGCCAATGTGGGGACCATTTGAGTACAGTGTCACGTTCAAGAATCCAGGTTGAGGTGATTTGAGCTTTGGGACTTTGTGCATTAGAAGATGGCACCGTACTCATAATGAGATTGACATGGGCAGCAACAAAACTCAGATACGCCGTTTAAACAATGTTCGATTGACATTAAGGGCCCAAAGTGTGCCAGAAAATATCCCCATACACCATTACACAACCAGCAGCAGCAGCATCCTAAACCTTTGATACAAGGCAGGATAGAGCCATGCTTTCATGCTGTTTATACCACATTTTGACACTACCATGTGTCAGCTGACAGAAGTGACACTTAATGTGGTCTTCTGCTGCTATAGCCCATGTGCTTTTCCATTTTATTCAGAGATTATATTCTGTATACATGAAGTGGTTATTGAGTTGCCATTGACTTTATATCATTTCAAAGCATTTTACCCTCAGAGAACTACCTTGACTGGATGTCTTTTCTTTTCCAGTTCAATATCTGTAAGGCCTAGAAATGGAAACCTCTATGTCTGCATGCCTAAATGCATTGAGTTTTTGTCATGTTTGACTGACTTAATATTTGTGTTCATGAGCAGTTGAACAGGTTAAAGTGGCAGTTGAGTGTAGTACAGTCAAAAGGGAAAATTACGTATCTGAATACCCCAGCAAATAATGGGTGAAGAGGCCTATCTTTTAGGCTATGTTCGAAACATGGCCTTAAAAGCTGCCATATTGGATCAAGGACAAGTTTTTCCAATGGGAAAGTGGTCATGGAGCATATCAAAGAAGGCCAGAATTGTCTCAGAAATTCTGAGAAATCGCGACTGTGGATGAGAAGCCACATAGCAGTCATCCGAAAACTACTACTGATGAAAAAACCTCAGCAACGATTTTGGCCTTTGCGAAATGTCCGTGACGCAACATGTGATGTGTCCTGTGACTTAACTCGCCTGTACTCCACTATTAAGTGCACTTGAATACTGTATATCTGTGTGTAATGTAGGATGGACAAATTTGGTTGTGAAAAGGTTATTATATTGTCAGAATTAGAGTATAGTATGTTTATGATTGGTTGTTGAGTAAGCCACATTTCTTTACTTGTAAGGGTGAAAATATCAAAAAGGGATCTGAATGTGTAATTATACATGGGGAAGAGAATAGAAATATTGGGATCACACTGAGGATCTTAGAGCTACGAGTTGGTCTTTATTGAAAACCGTTATTGTTACTATAATGACTGAAACATTTAAGCCTAAGAATTTTAAATGCAAATACCATATGAATGATATGTGCAATGCAGAGACCAGGCAGAGATTTTTCTAAAGGGCTATAATGTAAACAGTGGCGCCATTTATAAGAATATCTGTTACCCTAACCATTTCCGAGGGCTTCAGGTACAGGGTTTGATTGTGTAAGAGAACCGCTGAACTATACTGTGTCGATCAACAAATCGATATTGTTAGTAATAGAGATATTGGAGATATTTGGAGTAATAGAAAAGAGGGATATGAACTAACGTGGTGTAATAGTGGACTAAGCAAAAGTACTTTAAAGCTGCTCATGGCTTATATATATTTACAGTTACATCATTTAGCAGACTCCCTTATCCAGAGCAACTTGCAATTAATGCAGTCTTACCATCCAAGCAATTAAGGGCCCAACTGTGGCAGAGGTGGGATTTAAACCCTGGACCTTCTGGTCCATAGTCCAGTACCTTTACCGCTAGAACACCACAGTCCCCAGTTTTGTCTCAACCTTATTGCACTGGCTTCTTTCCTGCAGGTATATAGTCCACAGTGATGACCATAATCCCTACCTCGACTCCATGATGGAATTTGAGAAGAAGCTGCAGAGTTTTAAGCCCGACCTTCTGGTGGTGGGAGGTCTTCAGATGATGGACAGCTTCCCTTTCAAGCAAGGTGGGAAGAGGGAATTGTGTTGAAACCAGAATGGCTATAAAGAGAAATAATGTCCCTGTGATAAACAGCGTTTACTGCTAAAGGACAAAACAGTAATCAGGAAGTGCAAATGCATGTGTACTGCAAAATGTACTCCTATTTAATATGAGAAAATGGGTAGAGTTTTGCATTGTTTGTGTTTTGTGTAATTATGTGTTTACTTCTAAAGAGACATGCTGGGAATATAGAATTTACTGAATAATTTGGAAGGGAGGTGTTTTCTCAGCCAGACACTCCCTGTTGCTGAGAGTTCTCCTTGTGCCACTGCGGTTTCCTTAAGCATTCTAAATGGGTGTCTGGGCAGCTGGAATTTCATGCTTATGCCTGGTGCCCATTGACCAAGAATTGAATTAATAGGGTAATTAAAATAAATGAATTAATTAACAAATAAGCCATATCAGCGGGAGACTAAGTACATGTGCAGTGTAATGAACTGCCTCCCTGAATGGTTGGTGTACACCATAATTTGACAAATGATTCTTAAAAGCAACGAGGTCAGGTACTGATGTTGGGCAATAGGCAGTTTCTGTTTAATCTCTGAAGGAGTTAAAGTCCAGGTTTAGCGTAAGGTCTAAGTTCTCCATAAAGGTTGGCAAAACATTCCTTTATGGAATTTGTTATAGAAGGACAAAAAGTTGTTGAGGTGACATGTTGGGAAGGTGGAAAGCTATAATACTGCAATACCGTGAGCCACTGAGTTTTTTTTTTAGTGTAACCCATTCTGTTTAATCCGTTCTAGGGGAACGTGAGGCAATTTTGAGTCGCCTTTCTCAGCTGTTGTCCTCAGCCTCACCCCAGACCAGCGTGCATTTTGAAATGGCCAGCTTCGTCGATGAGGCCTTGATGTCGGATCTGTTGGAGCTTGTGCTACCCCATGCTGACTCTCTGGGCATGAATGAACAGGAGCTGCCCAACCTGCTGAGCCTTTTGCGTGGTAGCACTGTGACAGTGCTCTCGGATCCAAACCCCCGTGTGGCCACTGTGCTGGATCAGATGCGTGAGCTTTACCGCATTGTCAACGTCTGGCATAAGCAGGCTGGGAAAGGTCGACCCCTCACAAGACTGCACGTTCACACACTTGCCTTTCAGGCTATAATTGTCAAACAAGGCTCCAAGTGGAAGAACACCATGTCCGCCACAGCCAAAGCCTCCCTCACTGCCAACCGTCACGTGTGCGGCTCAGCCGACATAGATCCCAGCAAGGCACGCCTCATCTTGGACGAGTCGTTCTCCGTTAGCAGGAGGGAGGGAAGCCAGAGGATTCCACTGCAGGAGTCCCGGCCTGTCTCCTGCTGGGCAGAGGACGACTATGAGATCTGTGTGGCTCCTGTGCTTGTGTGTACTGAAGTCTATCAGACAGCTGGAGGTGGCGACAACATCTCTGCTGCCGGCCTTGTGCTGCAGATCTAACATGTACACATAACTTGGGTCTTTGGTTTTGAACTGGCATATGAAGCATTCAGGAGTGCGTTTTAATCCTATTTCATATTCTTTGCACATATGTGGGGCCGTTGATCTCTTGAATATCTACTTGCCAAAATGCTGGAAACCCTTGTACTTGACAAGACAGTTTCACAATATCTCACTGCATGTCATCAGTTTTACTTAATATTTAAGCTCCTGCTTAACTGGTAGCAAACCAACTTAATACCCAATCTGTATTGCCTCACATTGTCCCTCAACATCATTCCACCTTTTCCTATTCCTGTGTGACCAACTCTTTGAACAACAACCCAGTCTTCCTCCTGTTTCCTTTCCTTTCAGTTCAGTTTTTTTTTTTTTCAATTGAATTTTATCCTGTTAACGAAGTTTTTAAACTAAGTTGACTTATTTTTTATTGTTATTACACACATGGAAATGCTTTTTGGAATAGTCAGTGTAGGGTTAGGGTAACCCTAACCCTTTTTTTGTTTGGACTATTCCTCTGCATTTCGTTGAGTATTTTATTAAAATGACAACATTGGCTACATTTACTTCATCTCTAACTATTTAAATGATCGACAAATTGGTCACTGAAATAAAATGAATCGAAAAGCCAGGGATAAATATACCAAGAACTCTAGCAGTTATGATTTTGTTTATCTGTAAAAACGTCATAAACCTAAGATCTATCTAGGTTCCTGTGTTGTCATGCTCGAATTCATAGCCTTGCTGCTCGGTAGTAATACCCTATTATCGACCTACCTCCTGTGCCTATGGAAGAATATCCCACAATTTGATGTCTATCGTATCTATTGATGTCTACATTAAGTAATGTATTTACAATCTTTCCGTTTTTCCGTGGGACCTTTTGGGGTATTTAACCAGTACCCTCTTTGTTTGAGGCTCACGTATTGAGGGCAAACAGGAGTGTGCTCAGACACTCAGCAGCTGTCAGCACATGCATCTCAGGGATTAGCAGAGTCTGGCTATTATGGATCCACTTTATTTGACTTGGATGAAACTGAGCTGAACAGTGCAACACTAATGATAATTCTATTTGTTCAAGCTCAAGTTGGTTCAGTGAACTGAGATACATGCGGAGAAGAAGAATTGCGTTGTATCGTATTAAATGAAACTACAATGACAACGTTAAGCTGGTGGCCATATGTATATTTCTATACATATGTATGTGGATACAACAGGTTTGATTTCGTAACCGTCGTGAATGAATTGTAGCATAGAAATGAGCCATAAACTTGTATTTCTACATTTCTGTTCTAGTGTGTTTTGATGCAATATACAGTTTTTTTCTCCCTATAATAGGTTTTGTCTTTATATCTTTTAGCCAAGCCTGGTGAATGGGGAAAAAAAGCTTGGTTTAAAAGGAAGATTTGTGCTTTATACATTCCTCTTTCTGATTCTTATTTAATAAAACTTACATTCCATTTCTGATATGTTGCCATTTGTGTTACTTGTGTGTATTAAGTGCAACTGCAACTTTCATTTGTTTAATGAGCCATTCAACATTTCCAAGAAAAAAAAAACTGGAGAAAATTTGGAGTGTTCTAAAACTTTTGACTAGTTGTGTGTGTGTGTGTGTGTGTGTGTGTGTGTGTGTGTGTGTGTGTGTGTGTGTGTGTGTGTGTGTGTGAGATCAGAGGGTTATATCAGAAAG
>JAUZST010008344.1:0-13616 GCA_034779995.1 Parotocinclus haroldoi
ATAATAAATGGATATAAATTTAAAAGATAGAACAGAAACACAAAAACCAGCGAATACAAACTTTTCAATTACAAAATATTAAACAAACAAACATAAAATATATGACAGATCACTCAAAGCCACTGAACAATGCAAACATGAATAAAAATAATCATAAAAATTATAGTTAAAAATAACTTTTCATTAATTATAAGAATGTTTTATGTTGTCGTTTAAAAAGGTACAATGACCCTGTTTCTCTAATACGTTTTGGTATAGTGTGTTCCACAGCTTGGTGCCATAGATGAAGAAGGCTGCTGAACCCAGCTTTAATCTGGGTGAGTATGCAGACTTGCTGTAGAGGATTTGAGGGTTCGTGATGGGACATAAATGGTGAAGGGAGACTCAGTGATATAAGCAGGTGCTAAACAATGTAAAGCTTTATACACAGGTAAAATGATTTTAAAATCGCTTTTAAAAGAAACGCTAAGCCAGTGTCGCAGATAAAACTGGACTACTATGTTCTCATGTGATCACTGTGGTTAGAAGTTTAGCAGCAAAGTTATGAATTAGCTGTACCTTCTCCCGGTTGACTTCTTCGGAAGATCAGTGAACAAAGCATTACAGTAGTCTATACTTGAGGTAAGTGCGTGAATCAGCTTCTATACATCTTGTTGAGTTAAAAACGAGCGCACCTAAAACACCTTAGGTGGAAGAAGGCTGTTTTATACACCCTGTTAATGTGCGATTGAAATTTCCCATCTAAAATGACACCTAAGCTTGTTATTTCTATTTGCTGTAATATCTCAGATTGCATAGGGTCTTTTAACTTTTGGACCATCTAAGAGTATTTCTGTCTTTTCTTTATTACGCTTAAGACAAGTAGTAAAGTAGTGCAGGGAGTGTATGTCATTGGGTTCAACAAAAGTACAGCTGAGTATAATCATATTGTGTTCTCTGATTTTATTACCTAGTGGAAGCATGTATAGTGAAGAAAGAAGGGGACCAAGGCAGCTTCATTGTGCAACGCAAAATCAAAAGCCTCTTTGATACACGACGAAAATTGTAGGGTAATATATGACATGTCCGAAACATAAGGACACATTCATATGAAGTACTTGGTAAAAACAAATTGACTAAAGTGTTTGTTTGGATAACTATAAAGGACGTATGTGAAGTGGAACTGCTAAAATGGACGAGTGTGGAGATATGGAGCTGTACCAATTGGTGAGTTTATATACAAGCAGTAAACACTGCTCAGGTAATTTTTTATACTTAATATTAATAATATTGACCACTAATGTAGCTGTACGATAGATGTTTATGCTGATTAAATAACTGCAAAACTAGTAATGACGCAAAGAAAAAAAATGACGCGCAGGTTTCCTAAGATAACGCATGAACCGCTCGTTACGCGTGATTCAAAACGGAGTATGGCCCACCATTTTCTTCTCGTGAATAAAAAGCATTGTGTTTGAGAATAAAAGGCAAACTGATTCACCAGTGGTTTCCTGTCTCGTATTTTACAAACGCACATCCAACCTAACCATTCCCAAACTCATTAAACGAAAGCTCGACTCTAGTTGCGCCTTCACAGATGGGCTACCGACGCCAAACACGATTCAAAGGACAAAAGGCCAACCGAACACAATCCAATCATTAAAAAAGTTCCCATGCAAATACTGCGCTCGCGCCGAGTGACTCGTGCGGAGGGTAATCACAGAACCCTAGGGAATTTGGCGCGCGTGCAGGGAGCGCATCGGTTACCAAAATGGAGAGGGGACACTGTCGCTCCCTGGTGTTGGCCTGAGCAATATATAAGTATTATTTGTAAAACATGTATTTATAAAAGCCTATAACACAGCTTTATCTGTTAATTTTACATAGACGAGGTTGGAAGACATCAAATGCAATACATTTTGAGATTATACAAGTTCTGGCATCTACATCTTATAGATTCACCGATCATTCTCAACCACTGGCAAATGCAATGATAAAAAAACAAAGAATAGCACAATAACGGTTATTATGATTAAACCATCTTAAATTCTGCTATAATAAACGACTTTATCATATGGTAAGCACGTATGAGTTTGAAACAACAATTGCTTCTTTTCAGACGTAATCATGCTTTTTAAAAGGCTAAATAAGCGTCCTTTCTTTCCAATCCTTCGTCCGTCGCCTTTAGTCGTAAAGTTTCCAAGCCTTCGGGCAACCAATCAGCTCGCGCAAAACAGCCGGGACGGCGTCCTTCTTTGTCTGATGGCTGTAATGCAAATCCATTGATGACAAGCATGCAGATGGCAGACCAACGACAAATATGATTTTCTTTTTAACTAAGGAAGGCTATGCACAAAAAACTTTAAGAATCACCATTACGCAAAGCAACAGGGAGGGAGGACTGGGATGGTTATCGAGGAGGCCATCTGCTCACCTCTGCACGACGCGTGCTAGACGCGTGGATCCCATGGGGGCGCATGGGTTACAAACAGAAAATATTTTAAGACACAACACCCAGATATTTGCTTCTCTCCCTGTTCAAAGGTCTCCCTAATAAAAAAATCCAGTTTAAAGTAGTGCGCAACAGAAAAGACATAAATACAGTAATAATAAGAGATGGACCAGTGCGTAAAATATAAGCATTGGTCACGCTTTTGAATACAACACATGGCCCACGAAGAATGGCTTGGTAGATTAAATATGATGATTAGAGAAACAAATATGTCTCAAGGACCTGATACGGATTTAAAGGCATTATACATTTGTATCATTGTGGTGTCAAAAAGTTATATGTCTGGTGACCAAATCTCCAACGATTTCTTTTTTTAATAACGAGTTTTAAAATCGTTTGGCTTATACATGTGTGATCTCTGTAGGAAACCAAGCTAGACAATGAGCTGCAAATCCACCCCTCCCTTCCCACAAGCCCATATGCAGGTGAACCAGCACATCATTTCGAACAGTCTACGTCAGAGAAAAAAAAATATTGTTTATAGACTTGTCCAAGCAGATGTTTAGTGAAATAGCGTGGCTTGGGGATCTGTGCTTTTAATGTTAATTATGGATGCGCGTCTCCCCACAATTTGGATAATCACGTTCATCCATTCCTTGTGTTTCCTACTTTTTGTCACAACCATGCACCATGCAATAAAACAATCTTAATATAATTTATTCCTTACTCCTAACAATATGTTAGGTCTATAAAGTGAACAATATGTATAAATAGACCTGCGGTATTGAGTAACTTTGGGGATTAGTTAAATTAGATATGAGAATAAATCCAATATCAATTATAACAGTATCCCAGTGAACAAAGAGTTTCATAAAATTGTATAATGAAAAGTGAAAAAGAACATGAACAAACCAATATGGCAAAACAGATAGGATTCAAATGTAGTTCGAAAAGTATATGTTTGTAAGATAACACTTTCAGTATTCAAATGTATTCAAATCAGAATTTTTAAAACTGCTGTGCCATATGATGTTTTGATCATCTCTAGAGACGCTATCTATTGTTCTCCAGTTCAAACTTGGGATTTGTGAGTGCTTGTATGTGTGCGTATACGCGCGCGTTTGGCTTGGTATGGGCGGGTCCGTGACGCGCTGCTCGTGAATAAATAGCGCGCTCCGTCCGACAATCCGGCAGAACTTTCTCGTCGCACCTCCTCTCCTGTCGAGACCTGATCATGACTCCAGCCATGTCATTCCAGCCTCCAACCTCCAGCACCGTGGCCATGAGGAAACAAGCATCCGAGCTGCGCAAAACCCTAAAGCCTCTGCTGGAGAAACGAAGGCGAGCGCGCATAAACGACTGCCTTAACCGCCTCAAGAGCCTCATCCTTCCATTGATGGCCAAAGACGTAAGTCCGACTGCTCATGCATGCACCCATCAAAGCCTTTTCCGCACTATTTGTATTTATTCGTATGTGTTTTGCAGATTTAGCTAATTTTCTTTGTTTTTTGTAACAGAATTCCCGCTATTCCAAGCTTGAGAAAGCAGACATCCTGGAAATGACGGTCAAATTCCTCACAGAGAAGCCAAAACCTCAGACAAAAGGTGTGCTTAAACGTTGCTTTTCCTGCTTTTTAAGTACCACATTGCTTTTAATTCCGGTTAGCTTCGGCACATCATGATGTCTAGACTCATTAAAGCCCGTTTATTCCTGCGCGCTTTGCTTTAGGCCATTTACCAATGAAAAGAAGTAACGAATATAAACTAACAGTCTCCGTTCTCTTTTGGTCCTCTCCAGATGTTGCAGACAGTTACAGAGAGGGTTACGAAGCATGCATGCAGCGCGTCTCCGCGCTCCTCCCACGAACGAGCCTGGACCAGGAAACGAGCGCGCGCGTGCACGAGTACATCCAGCAGTCTCTCCGCTCGGTCCCGGTCTGTAGGAACTGCAGCAGCACCAGAGCATCTCCGGTCCGGTCCAGCACTCTGCAAACGGTCCTGAGTCAGAGGAAAAGAGCTGAAAACATCGGACTGGCTCAGGCTGTACCTCAAGCCGCCGTGCAGACCGTCTGCTGGAGACCCTGGTAGCTTTAAACCAGCAGCATAGTCCCTCTGTTTGCCACAATGTATATGTTCACTTTGACTTGAGCACGTGTTTGCTCTTACTGACTCTGTGTTAATAACTCAAGTCAGATTCGATTTAGTATTATATACTTGTACCGCTTCTCGTCCGCTTTGTTCGAATGGACTCGTTCGCAACTTCGCATCGGTTCGTTTTCTCAGTCATCCCGCGCGTAACCTGTAAATAACGTGGTTATCCGGTCCTGTTGGGGGCAGGGGGTTCGGTAGGTAGGGGTTGAAGGAAACGCCTATGTAAAACCCTAAGGGTTGTTCAGTGTAACACATTTGCACTCACGACTTCAGTATTCTGGATTTGTGCAGATTTTTGGACTTGTAAGCACCATGTGTTGTTTTGTAATGTCTCTATTTTTTGCTGAGACGTGTTATTTATGATGTTCTTGCTTGTGTAATTATCATGTACTTTTAAATAAAAGCAAATGGGCTACCCATACTGTATTTTGTCTGAACTTATACAAAGTGAAGGGCAACAAGGTAGTATGATATAAAAATGAAAAAGAGAGCTTCTTATAGAAAAATGACATACAAAAATGCACCTGGTGCATGAAATAACCTATTCATTGCCATTTCGTGAAACATAATGCCGAATGATAATGTGCACAATACTAAATGTACATTATAATTAATGCATTTCATGTATGCAAATCTAGTCAGAAAGCTGTGAGTTCAAATCCCATGCCTTGGGGGGCTTAAGAAGGACCCTTAACCTTAAATGTAGTCGCGTCCTTATAAGGGTGTCTGCTGAATTCTCTAAAGAAGTCCATTCAGTCAACGGATCCCCATTTAAAGTGCGTGTGTACGCAGTATAATCAAAAATAGAAAGGAGAACGAACGCAAAGATGAGAAAGCGGGTGGGTGCACCTTATTTGAACCGTAAACATTCAGAAAGTTGGGACCAATAGAGGAAACAATGTCCAGTGACATAATGGTGGTGCTGACTCAACAAGGATCTGGAGGGATATGGTGAGACTCCCTTACTTGTTAAATTGTGTGCTTAATTTCATATTTTCTCAAAGCATAAAAACTCCACCATAGTACACTGCATGAGATGGAACGACGTTTATGCTATTATATTTGGCAACAGGACCAAATTCACACCCAAAAAAATCACACTCAAGCGCTTAACACGTAATTGTTCAATGGGTAAAAAATACGGTCTTTGCTTCCACCTTGCGGCAAATTCTATTACTGCATGATTAAACAACGACATAAAGCAGCATTTCTATTTTTGTATTTTGTATTTAGTTTCCAGAGATCCTAGCATAATCTTGCATTAGTACTTTTTAGAGGTAGTAAGTGGATTAGAAAATGTGTAACCTCATTTTACTTAAGTAAAATGAATATGCTGATCATCTGTTTTTATACTTAAATAATAAGCATGTTGTCGGTTACCAGTAAGATATGCTTGGATACTGAGTATGCGGGTTACCAAAAGGAGATGCTGTGATAGCGGGTATGTTGGTACAAATATTAGTACATTGGATACCACTTTGACATAATGAGATAATGGGTATGCTGGTTACCACTAGATGCTGGGATAGTGAGCATGATGGTTACCACTAAGAGGCGTTGGGGTAGAGAGTATACTGGTTACATCTAAGAGACGCAGGGATAATGACTATGCTGTTCACCACTTAAAGATGATGGGATATTGGTTACCACTATGAGATGCCAGGATATTGAGTATTCTAGTTACCATTACAATATGCTTTGATAGTGAGTATGCGACTACCATTATGAGCCGGCTACCACTTAGAGATACTGGGATGGTGAGTATGCTGTACATACTCATAGTACTTACACTGGTTACAATTTAGAAATGCTGTGACAGTCATTATGCTGGTTACCACTAAAAGAGGTTTTACTAGTGAGTATGCTAGTTATGATTATGGGAGGCTGGGATAGTGAGGTTGCTAGGTAGCACTATGAGATGTTGTGAATGCGAGTATGATGGTATTGATTGTGGGATGATGTGCTAGTAAATATGCTGGTTACCATTATGATGTGCTGGGATGGTGAGTATACCGGTTAACACTAAGATATAGTGGCATATAGAGTATGGTGGATATCACTAAGAGATGACGAGATAGTGTTTGTGCTGGTCACCATTATGAGATGCTGCCACAGTGAGTAAGCTGACTACTACTAAAAGATGCTTTGATAGTGAGTATGAGGGTTATGATTCTGGGATGATGAGATAGTAAGTATGCTGGGGATCACAATGAGATTCTGAGATTGTGAGTATGCTGGTTACTACTAAGAAATGTTGGGATAGTGATTATGCTGGTCACCAGTATGAGGTGCAGGGATGGTGAATATGCTGGCTAATTCTACGAGATGCTGAGATAGTGACCACGCTTACAGTATGGTATGCAGGGATAATGAGTATGCTGGTTACCACTTAGAGATGCTTGAATATTATGCTGGTTACCACTTAGAGATGCTTGAATATTCTGCTGTTTACCACTTAGAGATGCTGTGATAGTGATTATGATGGTAATAAACTTGAGGTCCTGGGATGTTGAGTATGTTGGTTACTGCTAAAAGATGATGGGATAATGATTATGCTTCTCACCAGTATGAGGTGGTGAGTATGCTGGTTACCCTTATAAGATACTAGGTTAGAGAGGATGCTGGTTATCAGTAAGGGATGCTGAGATAGTGACCACACTTATTTTATGGGATGCTGGGATAAAGAGTATGCTGGTTACCACTTAGAAATGCTGGGGTAGTGATTATGATGGTCACCAATATGAGATTCTGGAATTGTGAGAATGCTGGTTGATATTTCAAAATGCTGGGGTAGTAAGTATGCTGGTCACCAATATTAGATGCTGGGATATTGCTAGTTGCTATTAAAAGACACTGAAATTGTGAGTGTGCTGGTTACTACTAAGAGAAGCTAGTATTGTGTGTATGCTGGTTACTACTAAGAGACACTGGGATTGTGTATAGTCTGGTTACCAGTTAGAGATGCTGGGATAGTGAGCATGCTTGTTACCACTTGAGGATGCTGGGATAGTGAATAAGTGATTATGCTATTATCACCACAAAGTAATTAATGTGATAGTGAGTATGCTAGGGTTAGATATTCTGATTATCACTAAGAGATGATGGGATAGTGGTCATACTTTTCACCATTATGATATGCTGGGATAGTGAGTATACTGGTTACCACTATGAGATGCCCAGGTAGTAAGTATGCTTCTTACCATAAAGAGGTGGTGGTGGGAGTGCTGGTTGCCGTTATGGGATGCTGGGTTAGTGAGCATGCTGGCATAGGGAGTATGCTGGTTACCAATAAGAGATGTCTGGATGGCGAGTATGCTGGTCACCACTATAACATTCTGGGATTGTGACCATGCTTATATAAGCAGATGCTGGGATATTTGTTGCTTTGGTCACTAGTTAGAGATGTTGGGATGGTGAGTGTTTTGGTCACCATCATGCTTTGGACAGTCAACAAGATGAAGCACTACAAGTTCTCCAGTTAAAACAGCAATGAACCGGCACTAACCAGTACAAACCAGTTTCAACCCGAATTAAACAGAAGCCAATTATTTTACGAACATATCGATCAAGAAGTTAACTACCTGAACTGGTAATTAACAACGGCTTAACACGTCGAAGTGGTTTGGTTCCGTTTCATACACAAACAGTCGCTACGATTCGATTTTGTTCATTCACGTTATCGTTTTAAATAACGCACTTTAGTGTTAGACTCCAGGGTTGGAAGTCGAGTGTCCGGTGAATCGATTCAGCCGTTAGTGAGTCAGCCAGGTTCTGTACAGCAGAAAGAGTGTGATGTCCGACCTCATGTCTGCTTCAAATTCCCCATCAAGCTCCCGGTCCATTGAGATATGCAGGTAAGATGAAGGCAAACTAACTTTAGGTTAACATTGCATTCCCTTTCATCCAAAGCATCCTTGAATCAACCGGGAAAGGTGATCGGTTTAGAAAAAATGTCGCATGCGGCCCCGGTAATCCCCGGTGTTTAGCTCTCAGACGAGCTTTCAGGGAATATTTCATGCCATGGGAAAAAGGCAACCGTACCCAAGTGTAGCTTTAAACCACGTTTTAGTGATGAGTGGTTAGATTAAGGAAGCGGATGCGGTATTTTTTAGCAGCCATATAGCATGTGATGACTACTGGACACGATGTGGAGATGTTTGTATCGCACAAGAGAAACAAGGTTATTCAGAGGTCACCTCACGACCATAAGGATAATACCATGCTTTACGCAAATATAAAACTAGCCTAGCTATATGGCTATCATGGTATTTATAGCTTGCAATACGTGTGAAAGACAAATCACGAACTTTATCTAGTTTTTGATTAGAATAGACTATATAAACTGAAACGCTGGCATCATACATTTGTAGGCATGTATTTCTTACAATTCAAGCGTTCATCACAGAAAATGCATTACACCAGCGCGTTACATTAATACCGACTGACCATCCTCAGCTCACCTCCTGGCGGTCAACTTATGTACTTACGTAGGCACACACGTTCAAGGACGTCATGACGCAAATGGCGTAATCCCAAACGGCGTCTTAGAGGATACACTACGTCTACACTTCGGTAACTGCTGTAACACACTATGTAGTGAACTATACTTAAAACAGTGCACTATTTCGGTTTGAGCCAACGTTTAAGAGTTAATGGAAATGCTGCGTCTTTCTGCAGGGAATGTTTTAAGTCGCCTGTCGCTTGTCACCGCCAGGTAGGCAAATCGGGACTTTTTTATTTAGGGGAGAGTCTAAAACGCATAACATGGAAAAAGTTGAACGTGGCTTAATGTAACAACACAATGACCTAATAGCACACCAAGTCACTCAAAGGATACTGGTCACAAGAACTCTCGATTGCTCTAATGACAAATGTGGGATCAATCTTTACGTAAAATGTTAGTTCTTTTCACCTCGTTTTAAACGCATTCTAAGGGAAAAGCTTAACGTGCCTTAAAAATGAAAGGCGTAGGAACTTCTTTACTTGAGTAAAAGTACGGCTAATTTGATAAAGAATTTCTACAGTAAAAGTTGAAGTAAAAGCACATATTGCTAGATAGTAAAAGTCATTCTTTTAAAAAACTTGTAACAGTTTTTGAAACAGGATGATTTTTGTTGAGGCAAGAGGTACAAGACTAACAACAGTGAGTGTCTATTGTAGTTTATTTAAAACTAAGTGAATCACTTGCAAAATTCCTATAAATGACAGTAATTCATACATCAATTAACCACAACAGCAACAGAATAAAAGTATTCTCATTAATTAATTCATTTTTTATTCACCTAATCGTTGTTCAGGGCGATGGGAAAGTCCATGCCCAACTGGCAACGCATGGCACCAATCCATTGCACTTTGGAACTTTAAGGGCACTTTAGAAACTCAGATTAGCCTTTGTATAGGGAAACCAGAGTACCTGGAGTAGACCCGTGTAAAGAGGACATGCAGACTCCATACAAAAAGGACCTAAGAAGGACACTTAGAAATATTATATAGTTAAAAAACACCTCTTATATTAATCACAGAAATACAATTCACCGTCCCATGGACTGGGGAAAAACGTCTATTATTGCCTGTGAATAAAAGCAGTGTGAAGTATATACAAGAGTACAGTGTACTATGCTAAACATAAAAAATAGAAAGACTATACATTTTAAAAAATCATTTAGTGTCACGCATGATGTCATATGTGAGGGACGAATTTGCGTGATAAAATGATTTTTTTTGGCTGCTCTCCTGACATAAAACCTGTTATGCATATTTTTCAGTACAAGCAAGCGCGTGCGAGCTCCGGTTTGCCTTTTTGCGTTCTGGAGTCTCCCCGTGCCTCGCGATTTGGGAGACGTCCCAAATCGGCACCTCGTCGTGCTTTAGGCACGTTCGCCCACATTCCTGTATGGACTCCGCCGCTTCATTCCCCGGCAGCTGATGGCGCCCGGGAGTTGCGGCTGGTAGAAGCTGAACCCCGGACCCGCAGCTCATGAAGCCCCGCATCCTGGGTCCGCGATCGGAGGGGTCGCCTCCGGACCCTGGACGCCATATGCCGCTATATGGTCGTTATCGGCGCCGAACCCCATATCCGACCGTAAAGGGCATAATTTTCATGTGTTAGAGAGCCTTTTGCTAATTTTTCCCCATTTTTGTTTGGTTACCGGTATATATTATTTCCCCATTATTATTAAACGCCGTGGGATTCCTCGGTCCCACATGCCGCCAACCACGTATCGTAACAGTTATATTCTGTGTATGAAATAAAAGCCATCTTGATGTATGGTTCAGGGTCAATTGGTGGTACATATTTAGTGTTAAATTAATGATTAAGGGTTAGTTGGTCATGGGACTGGACGAGGTTCTAGAATATTTATTGTATTGGGGCACAGCTGTACCTCTCTGCTTGCCATGTAGTTGTAGGGGCATAACTGTGCATAAACTATGCCTGTTAAAAATTAAATTGGTTAGGCTAAATGATTTAGCACTAAATTGGGATAGTAAATTAACACTTAATATTTTTGAAGTCAATTTCATGAACTATACATATAGATATGAGCAATCCTTACCTTGTCTGCAGTTTGGTTGAATTTTTTTGAAATGTACTGCTCAGAAAAAAACTAGGGGTAGTTGCAGATGTCCAAAAATGCAAAGAAACTGGCTCTAATGGAACATGTTAGCCGCTGAAACTTTTGGAAAGCTGCTGGAACGCTATGGAAAATGTAGTACCTTTGCGTGAATTTGCGTGGCGTCAGCAGTCCAGTATAAAATTGACTATTACAACCTTAATGTTACTGGGGCAGAGCGAAATTTTACTGGAGCATGTGAATAAGATACTGCAATTGTGAATATGATAGTCACTAGTAAGATTTCTTGGGATAGTAATTAATAGCAATGTAGTAAGGGATCGGTCATCTGTTACTGCTTGGACTTTCTTCAGAATCATTATTATTAGGTTATTGTCTTATTATGTGCTGACACACCCAGATTTGCTTGAAAGTCTTCAAGCATTTCCAACTGCAGGAATCTCCTGAAAAAACTTTCCAAGATACAGACATTTTTGGATATGGATATAATTTACCTGAACAGATCTACAGTGAAACTCAAACGTAACTGTTCCTATAAGGCCGTTCTCTGTTAGAAGTAATGTGAATAGGATTAATCTGCTCAGAGTTTTTTTTACACTTGCTGTATATTCCTAAAAGCATAGCAATGTAATACAATGTACAAAATCAATAAAGATGAAACAATTGGAAATAAGGTGAAAGTGAGGAGAACACAGTTTTGGCACTGGTACAGTAGTGAAAAACACTCCCATATACTGCTATAATATAAATAATAAAATAATATAGCATAATATACATCACATGCTTATGCGTATCGTGCCCCAAGTTGTTGTTTTTCTTTTATCCTTTATGGAAATGAGCATACCGTATCAGGGAGTTCTATTTAGAGTTCTATTTAAGGTGCTGATGTTTTTTTCACGGACCGCTCGGTGTTTGAATTCCAAGGTTCCTCTGTATCTGGAGAATTGCAGATTTGGTTAGCATTTTAGAGCATGTGTATTTAATAAACACAGAGATGCAGCTTACAGGTTAAGATTGTTATGACAAAACAGTGATTTGAATGAAGCCTTGGCACATATGTATGCATAGTTTGCATTTGTCTTTCACAAGCTACACTACTAACTGGGCAATTATTTCAGCTGATGGCTGAATCCTGAGTCAGCTGAGTCCTTATCTTTTAAATGTCACTGTAATTACAATCACAAATCCTCATCCTAATATGATATCTGGTTATTTTTGTCACTTCATCATCGACTATTCAAATACGAGCTGCTAAGCAATTATGTCTGAAGAGGATGCAAATCCAATTTGCTTCCTACTTTGTATTGCTAATTTAAGTATCATTTTTAAATAAATTGTAGAAGCACCCTCATATTGGGATGCTGAAGATTTTGGAAATCAAGCCATTCCTTGAATCCTTGAATTTGACCTATACCTCTTCTTTTTTATCAACCCGGATACTATTAACATAATAATTAATTGTAGGGGAATACTGTCCAAATCACTTGTTGGCTATGTCTCTGTATGACACTGTTTTGAACACGTTGTCCTGAACTGAAAGAAAAGCACTGCAACATTACATTTTTATAGTGCTCAATTCTGCCAGGATTAATTTGACTTTAATTAGCATTTACAGACTTAAAAGCAATGATCTTTTGCTACATAGTTGCGGTTGTGTTTTATATGTCTTTAATGTAGGCTGCACTATGATATATACAGTATATATTAAACTCCTTGATTTACTATACAGTTTACAATAGATTTGTCAGAATGTATCCCCATCGTAAATTGGGGATTAATGGCTTTGCCTTTTGGTCAGGAGGGCTTTGATTGTATATCTTTGATGGAGGATAGTCTGAGGGATCAGATGATTTCCTAGGCTCTGAACCTCCACTAATCAATGTATGCAGGTCTTTTATTACACTCGGTGGGTCAGATTAGATAATGAAACATACTCCTGAATACTTTAAGATACTCTGAAATCCACATGTCAATATAAACCTATCATTAAAAACATATTATGCCCCAAGCAGATTGCCTGCAGGGCATCTCACAGTTTGAATACCATTGCCCTGGAGATTTTGCCTGGCAAAGTGACAGTTTGTCTCCTGTTGCTGCAGGGATACTGAATAATGGGATATTTTAAATAGAGTGGATAGTGAAGTCAAACAGACCATTTTATCAGTGAGCACCAAGGGTTTGTTCCTAGTCTAATACTTAAAGCTTGATTGAACTGTGCTGTGAGACATGGTCGTGTTCAGGAGTATACTAAATGATGTCCGGTGCTTGCTTCACAACTACATGATCAGGTAAGAATATCTATAATATAATGAGTAATAAAGTGAGTTGTGTATGCAAAATTAGTTTTAGATACTTTTCAAAGTCAAAGATTATTTATATAGCGCTTATTACAGTGCCTTGCGAAAGTATTCACCCCCTTGGATTTTTCCCTATTTTACTACATTACAACCTGTATGTATTTT
>JAUZST010008345.1:0-13616 GCA_034779995.1 Parotocinclus haroldoi
TTAACTTATTATTATTTTTGTACTTAACTATTGTAAGTCGCTTTGGACAAAAGCGTCTGCCAAATGTAATGTAATGTGTGTAAAAATCAGCTTATGTTTTAGATGATATTTATGCAAAATGTAGACAATTCTATTTACACAACACTGTATAAAAATACACTGATAATAAAGAATGCAATTTCTTTGTAATATATATATATATATACACACACACACACAGTGTATAACAGTGTTTTTCCCAGTATTATTTAACACCATGCTAACAGGGTTGAAGACCTTGACCAAAATTGCATTGCAAAATGCTTTTTAAAAAATACTTATTTTTGTGAGCAGTGTATATACAACATACTGTTTTCCTTTTCAGTGCAAAAAATACTCATTATACATTACTCTAGTTTTGGAACTGACCTAAATCCTAGTTCAAGTTAACAAATGTCCTTGGGTAAAGAAATTTACTCAGTCATCCAAGTGTCATATAACAGTTCTACATTTAACTCTGTTGGAATGGGATGCTGCTACCACACCACAACTAGCAATCAAATGTTCAAAATAAGCAGTGTTACAAAACGTCACACAACAACCAACTCAGTTATAGCTTTTCACTAGTTTTTCTTAACTTTTGATTTTTTTTAATATTCAAATACATGATTAAGGAAAGTTACCAGAGTGTAGCAATGGCCTCAGACGTATGAATGTACTATTTTTAATGGCTTAAATCTTAATTTTCCTGTTCAGTTTTCCAATTATGGCTGATTGGTTGTTATGTGATGAATAAATAGTGCCACCACAAGCTCATTCCAATAGAGGATCACTTACACCTTTCCACTTCTGATCTATTACCTTCTGTACTAAGTATTGTGTGTCTAGGCAACCGGCCTATTCTCACTCACTGTAACTAACTAAACTGAAACTAACTAAAAAAAAAAGCTTCACAGATACCAGATGAAGGTCTGGTATTGCTGAACACAATAAAGAAACGTAGCATGTCAGCATGACAGCCACACCGCATACTGAAAAAAATACACATTCCAAAAAGAAGAATGGCGCAAGGAAACAAAGGCATAAAAAGACTTACCTTCTTTTGGTACCACACCACAGCATCACGCACTTTGGAAGCCATTTACATATCAGGAGTCACCGCATGGGTCATTTTAGGCTGCAAGCAGAGAGCAGAAGGATGAATGATGTTATAGCCGTGAGGACAAGATCATCAGCGAGTAGGCTGGTCTCAGTAAGACTGGCTCCCAGTCAGAATCTGAACCCGCCTTTACCTGTTTGGTAGGTGTGTCTAAAGGTCTAAAGAGTCACAGTCGATACCTGTCTCTTTCAAAGCAATCTGAAACTTTTAATCTATATTGCTTTTTGAGGGAAAATCGAAAGTCTCACTGCAAACCTGTCAAAAGACTTTAATACTGTAAGGGCTGTTACCACTGAATGCTGATTGATATTTGCTGCCACATGCAGGTAAAAGGTGAAAGCATAAGGGAAAAAGAGAGAAAGCACAGCTCAAAAATAACAATCCACAACTCACAGCAGACTGTCATTATGTGAGGCACTCTGTGTGTGTGTGTGTGTGTGTGTGTGTGTGTGTGTGTGTGTGTGTGTGTGTGTGTGTGTGTGTTGAAAAAAAAAGTTAACCAGTAGTTCTGTACTTACAGGAAACACGTCAGCAAATATAAATACACACACACACTTCTTTTCTGGCAAAGAACAGTAGCCTGAGAAAGAACACCACTGATACTTGTGGCCCATGAAGCAAAACAGTGCTGTTTATTTATTTATAGCAGATATGTTAGACTTAATCAATCTGATATTACAAGATGTATCGATACACTCATGATTCAATTGGATTCACGATACAGAATTCACAATTAGACTTTCTAAACAGAATACCAGAGAGACAGCATTTTGAGCATACAAGTTTCTTGTGTGATGCAGACACTGCAAGAACTGCAAGATTATTCGACACACATTTTCAGTAGCATTAAATAATCCAAATTCCTTTTATTAAAAATGCGACTAATTCTGGCAGATAAATGAGGCATCAGCAGTCAGTTGCTGACAGAGCTCAGCATGTCAACATGTACTGCACAGTGTCTTTTCCACACTGCTGAAAGTTTCTGTACTTAAATGCTGTGCTAAAAATAATCAATAATAATAATGATTATAATAGGTTACACTTATATATCAATATGAGTTGTCTTCCTGTCTAATAATGACAAATAATAGCAAATAGAAACTATTTCTCAAGAAAGATAGCAGAAGTTGTTGGCTTGTACCTGGCTCTATTTCTCACACTAGTTTTAGGTTTGTGGCTTTGGCACAGTTAGATATTTAGTTAGAGATTCAGACACACTCTAAATTTTTAAGTAAAGGTTAAAAACATTCTTATTTACTCAGGCTTTTAGTTAGATTTAAACTATGATGCATGGCTCAGGTTGGCTCTTGTCTCTTGGCTGTGTTACCTTCTGGGTTTCTTACTTTAGCCATGCTGCTATAGTTAGTGCTGCCGGAGTTTTCATGCTGCACAAGGCATCAGTAATGAATAATAGACTCTGTGTTCCTAACCCATCAATAACTACATTTTCTCTTTTCTCTCAGAGCTGATGTTCCTAGTCCAGCACCGCACGCTTAGATGTTCTTCCGTCCCGGCGTCGCTCTGCCGGAGTACAGTAGCTCCCTCCATCGTTGGACATTAGGAGACGATGTGCCTCCAAGGACCTCCCACAGAGGACTCATTCTATATCTATTTTGTTTTATAATTTAGTTGATTTATTTTCTTACTAATTTAAATGTTATTATTAAATGTTATTGATTTAAATTATTTACCTAATTTTCTAAATCAGTCCGTAGTTGTAATAAACATACAGTGGGGAAAGAAAGCATTGGATACACTGCTGTTTTTTCAAGTTTTCCCCCCTACAAAAAATGGAGAGGTCTGGAAATTATATCTTAGGTACACTTCAACTGTGAGAGACAGAATCAAAAAAAAACCCCTAGAAAATCACATTGTATGATTAAAAAAACATTATTCATTTGCATTTTATTGCACACCAAGTATTTGATTACCAAACAACCAGCAAGAATTCTGGCTCTCACAGACCTGTTAGTAGCTCACCAGTGGCTTGGATGATCCAGAGGAGGCATGGGAGAAGGTCATGGGGTCAGATGAGACCAAAATAGAGCTTTTTGGTATTAACTTCACTCACGACGTTTGAAGGAAGAAGAAGGATGAGAACAACCCCAAGAACACCATCCCAACCATGAAGCGTGGGGGTGGAAACATTGTGGGTGCTTTTCTACAAAGGGGGCAGAACGACGGCGGGAGGTAGCTAGAACCCAAAAATAAATAGACCATCAAGCCGGGCCAGAGTTGGTGCTGGGTGATATGGCCTCAAGTCAGTGTCACGAATTGGAACATTTTTTTCTCGATTATGATTAATGAACAATAACGTTGTTTATTGTGATCGTCTTCCAAACTTTAAAAGAGATTGGTACCATTACTGTTGGTAGCCAAAACCTGTTCTGAAGTGTTTACTTTTTGCTTTGTGTCATCTTCTCAATAGCCAAAAATGTTTATACCATTTCTACGGTATAATCTGCTCTATGTTTGAGTTTCCTTCCATGTTGCTTTCATGTCGATGACTGGGCAGGGCAAAGTAATGTAACTACACAAAGGGTAGCATGTTTTAAGGGGAAAGTAGATAAATACACAATGTGGAGGAAGTTTTAAAGGAATTTAAAATAAATGTATTAGACAAATCTAAACCTGAAATAACTGACGGGGAAGATGATGTCAATTCTGAATGTCAGTTTCGATTCATTTTTAATGAATTGCCCAGCCCTAGCCAGGGACTTTTAAAAAAAAGTGCAGATGAGTTTGGTGCTGAAAAAGCTAACTCTGTAAATGTCATATATACCTCTTCATGGATACCCAACATATAGATGTGTACATTTTAGACGTACTGTTCTAAGAAAAGTTACAACTATACAATTAACCACTGTTATCAGTCGTCTTTAAGAAGCATTTAAAGCTTTTTAAAAGCTACACAGCAAATATTCCACTACTAACATGCACATCAAGTCCTTTAACAACCATTTTTCCAAACTGTTATTGACACCTTAGCATATATATTTAGCTAAAGACAGCTGCGGCCAGCAAAATACAAATAAACATCTTTGAGAGAATAACAAATGATGCTGCTACTCATGTCATCAAATGACAGTTCATGCCAAAAAGAAATATCCAAATCCATTATAGCATTTGCGCTTGTTATGTATAATCATGTTATTATACATAATCATACTGCACATAACACAGGTCAGAGTAATTAGCAGGTACCAGACACTGACACAAGTATTTGTAACCATCTATTATTACAGTGCTCATACTGTCTTCTGGGGCAGGTAATGAGATCAGTGCCTTATCATAAATGAGAAGGCATTATGAGTGGTTTGGAAAGTAAGACATCTGGCAAGCACAGACAATACAGCACTCTGTCTCATCATAACCTCATGGTATCTGCACTATATGAAAGAATAACACCTAAACTTCTGCTCTCAAGAACTGCGTGACATTTTCAGGCAGGGTGACATTTCAGACATAAGGCATTTACTATAAGCTGCATTTACTGCCACTATACTGTAAGCATAGACAGCTAAATACAGAATACCTGAAATAAAGCTCAGAACTGCCTTCAATCAGGGCAGTTATGGTTCAATCAAACAACAGAAATAAATATCAAATAAAGATAAACAGTTATCAAGTATCTGAGAGCAACATTACCATAAACAGTTTTGTATTTGTGTTTGTGAATTCTAGAATTTTCTACAATTCTACGTGAATATGAATATGACGCAAAACATCACCAGACTCACGTCATCCTAAATTAAATAAAAGAGATTGAATTTAAACAAATGAGATTTTTTTATTACTATTTCTCTAGTCATTAAACTGATCCTGTATATAACTGGATAACTACATTTAAAGAACAGAGATTTATCTTCACAACTTACGTTTATGGAAGTGTATTATGACACGCGCACAAGCTTTCTGAGAAGGTTGTTCAACCAAAATGTGGATAACGAAGTACAAAATTCACTTTGTAGAATAGCCAAGTCAAAGTCATGACCTTACTACAACAGAAATGTTATGGAAGCAGATCATGCAAGGAAACCCACCCACATCACAGAGGAATGTACATTAGGGAAAATGCATATGTTTCGTACGTTACCTTTGACTTTCATTTTATCATAGACAGTGTGAAACTGGGATATTTCACGTTTTCTCTGGTCATCCTTGTTAAATTCGTTAATAAACATTTATTCCTGCATTTCAGACCTGGAACACATTAGAAAAGCAAGTTGTGCTGGTAAAGCATTCACCACTTTGTTATGCTGCCATTCCTTTTCACCACACCTAGAAGATGTTTTGGTACAGAGGTTACAAAGCTATGTAGTATGGGCTCATTGTTGTCACATTTTGTGTTTTTATAAATTTCTCACACATTGTTAGTCAAATCTTTGCTCATCAAACGGACTCAGCATTTCCTGCATGCTGCTTTAGTACCAAATAATGAATACAGTCACGTGTTGACATACCCTGTTTGAAATCACATCCTATTTGCCGTCTTTTTTGTACTACCTAGCCCTAAATTCTTAAACTCTTTTTTTTATTTCATGTTCATACCATCAGTCAGTCATGCTGTCAGTCAGTCAGTTTCCACTAGCTGTGTCTTTTGCACTTCCCTTTGACTAGGGCTGGGTTTGGAATGATACGAAAGTGAATACTGCTATGACACAGTGCCATGATATGCACATAGCACAGAGCTATTTAAATGAAACAGTGATTCTGAAACAGCTCGGCTTGGGAAACAAAATAAATACCAACATGAGCTGGCAAAAACGGAGTTATCATTTAATAAATACAAAACAAAAACATGCACACAACAGAGCCTGAAAGGGCTCAAAACAGAATTAAAAAACGTATTATTTGTGATCTGTTTGAATTCAAAATGTGGATTCCATCCATAGCCAGCAAACTATATTGAGTAATTTATGTTTACATAAAGTAGAACTGTACTCAAACACACACACGCACGCACGCACGCACGCACACACACACCCTAGCTAAAAATCAGTAATTACAATTACCTGTATGTAACCATATGATAATTACATTTTTTGGATCCAGTGGTTTCAGAAGATATATAGAATCCCAAAAACGGCAAGTACCAAGAGAATTTTTCGCATAATGAATAATGTTAATTGAATTAATCTGTTCTTGTGCCCCAGATAATCCACTCTATATAAAGGCAATAATGCAGCTATATTGCACACTGCATATTATAAAAAACTTTTAATTGGTTAAATATATTAAACATAAACATCGCAAATACCACTCTCAACAAATTTTTTTTTTTTTTTTAAACACGAGAAATTTTACAGCAGATTTGAGCAGAGATCTGCATTTTTGTGTGCGCTTCCATGCACTTAATAATCTACTAACAGCAGAAAATCTGATTGCATCAGTAATGCAATCAACAAGTATACATGCACTTGAGATCAGACGTAAAACCTCCAGGTTTATAAGAGTCGAGCAATAATCACATTTCTACTTTGCCACCAGCCAATAATCTCACAGAAATCTGTGACGTAATCTTTTTTTGATTCAATTATCCAATTTTTTTAATTATCAAAAATGTTCTCAGTATACTGCATTTCAGGAAGTCCTGCTAATAGCGGTTTCACCTTTAATTCTGTAGCACATTTCATTTCAGAAATTCACTAAAAAAAAATAGAAAATTACCCAAACAAAAACCTCTCACTCTTTAGAATAAGCTATTGGAATATGCTTTTATAAAGGTTTGTAGCTTTACCAAATATTTCATTGCTTAAAATAAAATAAATAAAAAAAGAGTAGCACTGCCTAGCTCTGTGGTCTTGCTCACATTAGCCTCTTTGATTGTGTTCGCTTTGTCAAACTCTGCATATTCTGTGGGGTGATGCTGTTTTAAACATGTCTCCAGATGTTTTTGGAGTTGCTCCTTCACTGCTTATTATTCCCCATGTATGTAACCTAAACAGTGTGCTCGGAAGAACTTCCATGCAAAAGACAAGGTTGTGGTAAACATGGATCACTGCTCTGTTATCAGGAGCGCACACATCGGTAATGCGGTACTGAAAACAAAACTGAAACCTATAACGCTTTAACATGTCTCATAGACAATCCAAGTGACTGAGGCTTTACACACCTGACCTGAATTATGAATTAGAGGTAGAAAAAGCACTGTACTGTTCATCTGTGGTTGACCAGCAATCAGTTATATGAGACCAAATGCCTGGTCACTGGCTGAAAATGATCACACTAATAACGCCAAATCTGTTTATATGTTTATATACACGGTTATAAAACGGTTGCCGAATGTAACCGCTTGTTATTGTGCCAGCTGCAACGAATTAAAAACAGTTTTTAAAAAAGAGCTGTGCGATTTTGTGGCTTGGTCCAGTGAGACATACTACAAATTCAGTGAGATAATTAGTGCTCTGAAAGTTACTTACGTAATGTGGTTCTATTGCATCACCAATCGCACTGGCTTTAGAATCCACTTCTGTCTTCTGTTATATAATCTGACAGAGTCCTACCCAGGTGTCAACAGACTATTTCAAGGCTGTGGTGTATGGTAAAACTACATAGCTAGCTAGATTCACCCAGCAAAAATGCATACCGTACGGGAAATCAAGGCCGCTCAGTGATCTCATATTGGATTCATCTGGCTGAATTTGAGCTCATTTTGCCCAACCCTTTGTCATACATATACAGCAAGTCACAGACACAGTTCCATCTAATGCTCTGGCACAGCCTGTCACATGGCTACATCCTACGCAGGAAGCAATTTCTATTTTATTTCCTTCCCAAACTGATTATAGATCAACAAAGAGATCGGAAACATAAAACACTCTCACAAAACAAGTTCTACACAAACACACACACAAACTTGGTTAAAATAGGTTTGCGGGACTTTCCATACTTCCCCATATGAGCGCTGTGCCTAGATATTACTCTAACCTCAAAACCCTAAAGTAAATCGTTTGGACTTGCTTACTTGTGTGCTTGCTGACAGACAGGCAGACAGACAGGCAGACAAAACATACAACAGAGAGACTGTGAGAGTTGATGTATGTTCTGGCAAAAATTGAGCGCTATCCTTACAGGAACTCGGCAGATGTAATCTCCGTAATCCCAAAGCACCTTCCCCTCCATTATATTTGTATTTATTTACAAAAAATATGCAGATGGTAGCTGGTAACTGTACTGTGCAAAAAAGAATGTATACAAAATAAAAAGAGCACTTCAAACCAAAATAATTTGTTAGTAAGCAGTCCTATTTATAATTACAACAGAATTATAAGTTCTCCAACATGTCTGAAACATATTACCAATCCTTAAGTTTCTACACACATGCACTCACCTGTGAATTTAAAAGAAAAAAACCTGCACTGATATATTTCACGCTTGCTGATTAAACACAATTGTAAAGTAAACAGAAGAAACCACGGTTCTGTAAAGATAAAAAACAAGGTAATGGAATGAAAGGTGGTTTAGGAATGAACTGGCAGCACAGACCTGTACAGTGTTATTATGAGCCAATCACCGTGACAACACCCTTTAACTACAGAGAAGCCACAGCTGATATAGTCTCAGGTGTTTGAAAGTTTATCGCATTCATGTGGGATTTAAGCCACATTATGTTTACTGGAACAGTCACTGCAAAAGTGACAGTCAATATAAATGTAACATGTTGCATATATATGTTGCAAAGGGGTCCAACCTGGAAAACTACCCGTTGCAAAGCAGGGCACTGAGTCCTTAACGAGAACTGCTAAAAATACAACTTCTGTTTTATTAAAAGGCATAATTTTCCAGGTCAAGTAGAGAAAAAAAGATTCCTGTTCCCATTCATTTCTGTTTAAATTTGGTGCAGGGTCACAAACAGAAACATATGGGTAGATCCTATATACGGTTTACAGAGAATGGTCTGAAAAAGAGTGAGTGGAGCCTCTCTTGAACACAGACTCAGATTCACAAGACAAGAAACATAGTTCTCCATTGTCTAGAAGGAACCTTTACAAACACTTTTCCACAAGCCCATGTGTACCTCGAATGGAAATCAAGCAATTGTGAGGTTTATTAAATCCCTGGGACAACAGTCGCCATTAGGTAGGTTATGAAACTACATGATGTGAAACTACATGATGCATACCTCAAACAGATAATTACTATGAAACTGAAATTAAAAGATAGGCTTTTCATAGTGCAAAGTGCCAGTGGTAGCATTAAGGAAATATGCAGTTCTGCAGTAGCCTAGCGGTTAAGGTACTGGACTGCCGCAGTTGGGTCCTTAAGCAAGGCCCTTAACCCACCATTGCTTGGACTGTAAGACTGTACGAGTTGTAAGTCGCTCTGGATAAGGGAGTCTGCTAAATGCCATAAATGTAAATGTAAATATAAATGTTGTTACTTTTCCTTCAGGAATTAGAAGAAGACGCATGTTTATAGGATACACACTCTGCCTCTTAGAAACAAACAAGTCAGACTGAGACTGAGACTTGCCAGATTTGTCAGCTCCATATGCGTGATGCTACTCTTCCATTCCACCACATGCCAAAAGTGCTCTTTTGGATTGAGATCTGATGACTGTGGAGGCCACTTGATTACAATGTCATGCTCAATAAGCCAGTTGTGATGATTTAAACTTTGTGACATGGCACATCTTGCTGGAAGCAGCTATCAGAAGAGGGTTATCAAGCGATACTCAATTATGCGGTGATGTTTAAACGATGCGAAGTTGGTATTCAGAAACCCAAAGTCTGCCAAGTAAACCTCCTTCACACTATTAGGCGAGCCCACCAGCCTGAACTGTTGATAGGAAGCAGGATGGATCCATGCTTTCATGTTGTTTACAGAGAATTCTGAACCTACCATGTGAAAGACACAGCCAAAATCAAGATTTATCAGACCATGCAACAATTTCCAATCTCCCACTGTCATCTATATACTGTATAATCTTCATTATGTCTGTAGCATTATCAGTACATGTCTGAGAGACAGATAAGGCTAAAACAGCTCAGGCCACAGACTAAGCAGCGCTTGCAAAACACTTACCAGGAAATGCGGTGACCAATTTAGCGTGCTCAAAATAGATGCATAATCTACACAATAGACGAGTTATAATAAGTCAGCCACTGCTCTGACTAAAAAGGACAGATGGCTCCTAAAAAAGTCTAAACAAATCTTTTAATCATTGAACTTTCTAGCTCCTCTTATTTTGAGATGAGGACAGAGGAAAACCAGCCAGGGACAATATTGTGATCAGTGTTATGTCTACGCTGAAGAATCTTCCTCAATATTTGGACAAGCAAAAAGTCTCAAAAATAGAAATGTTTGCAGCATTGAGCTAACAGAGGGTTAGGAATGAGTTAGAAAATGTGCACCTGAAGCCTGAAATAACTTTATTCTCCAGATAACTTTACTGGCAAGCATGCTGGCACTAAACTAAAATAATTAATAACGAAATCTAGAGAAAAGAGAATTTATATTTATATTATGTGCCATTCATCATCACAATGACTACTTTCACAGATCAGCTGCACTTAGCAATTGGCATCTGACGAGCAATTAAATCTCCCAGACTGCAGAGTTACATTAGAAATCGTATAGTGTTTACTTCCTGATTTTTCCTTTGATATCTTTCATGCCTAAGGATCAATAAATGTGTGGATAAATGTCATATGGTCCGTTAAATAAATACTCAACTTATAATACTTATAATAATAATATTCAAGATTTAACACCATAATTCAGACTACAGCCAACCTTGGTTAATTACCAATAACCTAACTGAGTTCTGTTCTCTCACCAGAGATAAAGTGATTTCTTTTTGGTTACGTCAACATTCAGTCCAATAAGTTAGTAACTTAATTAATTAACTGGATTAATACATCAGTCAGAAAAGAGCCTGTTCATGAATACACCTCAGTCGGATTAGAGTAATCTGTTTGAGGCCAATCCAGATTTTATGACTATCCAAATGAATAAGGTAGATAATCCGTCACACAGTAAATCAAACAGAAGAATAATGGTCATGCATAGTTCTGTATCCTATTACATTTCCAATCAGACTATCTAAGTGTCTTCTGAGCATTGTGTGAAGAGCTAATTCAACAAGGCAGGCCCAAACAGGCTCAGCATGATGAATGATGGCCAAGAAGTTCACAGTATATAAAATCTTAGCAGTTAAAGTACTGGACTGGAAACCAATCAATCAACCTAGTCATCGAATACTGAATGCCAAATTAGTTGACTACTAATTTAATAGTTGATTAGCTTGCCCTAATTAATAATGTTTTTACATTACAGCTTATTGGAGAGCTGACAAAAGTGCAATGGCAGAATCAAAAACAAAATTCTCGAATGTGGGAGGGAGCATCACTTTAGAAAGATGTTGTCATTTGTAGTGTTTGTAAATCCAACTTTAGTTGGCATGGGAGCATATCCTCCATGTTGGAGCAACTGAAGAGTAAACAAGTCAGCTATTAGTTGGCTAATATAAAACGCTATCCCACGTCATGGCATAAATTGCAGGTAATTATTATTCACGATAAGTCAGTTTACATTTCAAATAACATTTAAAGTTCTAAACAGCGTATAGTTGTCCTAACACTGAGACCACGGGTACCTTCAGACATTTTTACATTTCCATCTACATTTACAGCATTTAGCAGACGCCCTTATCCAGAGCTACTTACAACTTACACAATCTTACAATTCAAACAATGGTGGGTTAAGGGCATTGCTTAAGGACCCAACTGTGGCAGCTTGGAACAGATGGGATTTGAACCCAGGACCATCGGGTCAAGTGTCCAGTACCTTAAAACCGCTAGGCTAATGTAGTCCCCATTTTCTGTTTTATTTGAGCACAACTCACATTTGTGGCTGGAGATACAAATTTTGTTCTGTGAAAATGTAGTGCTGCTACTCTGTGCATCATTGGTTTTAAATTGATTGATTCATTCATTCATTATGTTCCGCTTAATCCATACAGGGTCGCGGTTCAGGGCTGCATCAGTTCTATGTCAAAGTAGCATGAATATAAGCTATTCCTTCCTGTTTAATTGGATATTTGTAGCGTATTCTGCTGCATCTGCCACAAGTTAAGACTTACTAAATGGTGAACACAAACTTAGTAATATGCTGAATCATTGCGGGCGCTTTACACACATTGCAGATCAGCAAGACTCGCAAACTTCTCATCGCTATGGTAATATTTGCAATGAACCGCGTACCATACATGCAAATAGCTTCAGACTATGCTTAGTGCACCTTTAAATGGAGAGCTTTTAACAGACTTACGTTCAGCACGTACATAAATTATACAATTCAGAATCAAAAGAAAGATTTTGTTTGTATAAATGATCATCTCTTTATATGAATGTCAATTTTCAGCAAATAAACACGAGCAAGCATTGGCGATGTGAGTAGGACCACAAAAGAAAGCCTGAACAAAGGTCGACTTTATGCAAATAAGAAACAAAGCAATGTGGTGGCTTTCAGTGGAGCACTCCTTTTGGTTTTTACAAGACGTTTGCTGATATCCTGATCTAAAAGAAGGTGAAACTGAATTGCCTCACTGTTTCAAATATATTGGGATATACAATAAAAATGTTACGTTCGATCGAAAGCTTATAAAACATGTTCTATTTGATTGCATTACATGCCACAAGCTCACGTATTAAACTGTACTGTAACCATCAATGGCACCAATATTTTTGTTTACTGTACAAAAGGGTATGGTATGAATATGCCGGTAAAACGACAGCAAGTAGGGGTGTGTTAGATGCATCAAACATCAGGCTACCATTCTATCAAAAAACGCAGGACTGAAAGTAAATATGAGTGTACAAACAGCACTAGCATTACTGTCTAAGGCGTTAAGATTCAATTACTAAACATGGCTCACCCTCACCCACATGGATATACTTCACCATTTGCGAGCTAATCGGCGTGCAGAATATGAAGATCATGAAATACTGATCACAACCTTAAACCTGCCAAGGTACAGGAATAAATAAACACTCAACAAACAGACTAACAATCATCATCAGGCGAAAAGTGCCTCACAACAAGAAAAGCAATACCTGGCAAGAAACAACAAATGCTGTCTCCAATTACATCACAAAAGCCACGATGAAAACTCAGTGGTTGGATGTGTTCAAACAACCTTTGAACACTTTCATCCCAACATATTCACTGCCTCACCCCAAAAATACTTTAGTCAAACACATTTTGATGACTGCAAAGTATCATCTAATTACTACTACCTACAAAATCTTTGGAAATATTAAGTTAAGTTCATTTCACATCAACAGCTCGCAACATAGCTCACACACACACACACATATATATATATGTATATATACACATACACAGTCGAATTCGGTTAATCGGACCACATCGGGATGCGATCATTTTGGTCCTAATAACCAACTGGTCCGATTAAAAGAACATGCCCTATGTTACAAGACGGGACGTGCTATAATTTATGTAACACATTAAA
>JAUZST010008346.1:0-38812 GCA_034779995.1 Parotocinclus haroldoi
TATTACCAGTCTTGAGATAACCATGTTTATAGATGTAACATTGTGCGTGTCGTTGAAATGACACTGATGCTCATGCTGACGTTAAATAAACAAAACAATAAACAAATAGGACATTGTTGTGCCCTGAATTTTGCAGTTAAGACTACAGAAGTGCATTAAAAACACAGAATCAAACACTTCCACATCATCAATATGCGTCAGTACCGGTCTTCTAAACCTATATGTGGCTGATTTGTGTTTAAAGTTCCGTATATGAACTGAACTCTGAACTAAAGTTAGTTAAACACTGTGCTGTTCTTGTGTGGTTGTGTTTGTGCATTGTCGCCATTGTGCTCGATACGAGTTAATTGTGACTGGACCGGTTATGTGAGACCGACTGGCTGATCACATTCAGTTTTAGATATTCAAACGCCCCACATTTCCATCCATTTTTATTCCTCATTTCCGTGATTTGAAATTTAAACACTAATTGAAGACCAACCTCACCATCTAACCATTTCAATACTACAAAATTTGGATTAGATTACTAAAAAACTTGGGTTATCAGCCTGGGTTTTGGCTGGTAACCAATCTTAACTGGTCACGCTGTACAGGTGGTTTTAAAGTGTTCTGAATACTGTGGTCTGTGTAACTGGAATTAAAGAGTGACTCGGCACATACAGACCATAGCTAATCTGGTTAACTGGTCATCTACAGGTCTGATTAGGGTTTAAATGATTTATGGACTAGTTCTGGCTAGTCTGGTTAGCTTGTTTTTGAGAGGGTATGAACACTTAATGGGTAGTTTTAAATGGTCATGCTGGTCTGGTTAGAAGGATTTGATGGGTTGAAGTGATTTTACAGACTGAACTTACCTCATTAAGTTGGTTCTTACTGATCTGCTAACTGGCTTAGATGTGGTGGTGGACACTTACAGGTTAGTTCCAGTTGGTCCGGATGGTCTAGTCAGCTGGTTCTAAAAGGGCTGCCCAGGACAGACGGTTGTAACGAGGCATTTAAAAAAAAGGCTGATGGAATCAGGTTGGTTCTAGATTTTCATGTTGGCCTGGTTAGCTGGTTTTAGGCACAATTTGGATATCTCTTTGAATACACCTCAGTCTAGCTAACCAATCTGGTTCAGACTGCTCTGGATCGCTAGTTATTGGTATAATATAGTGGTAGTTACTACATAGGCGATATCATTGTAAGCACAGTCCCGTCTCAGAACAGAACAGAATATTGCATTGTGTAACTATCTATACATGTGCAGTCACAAACTGTACAACCAATCAAGGCTCACTTTCTTCTCCTCTGTTCGTTAGTGCTGTGCAAGCGGCTCTGTTTTTTCCCCCAACAATTCCTACACGCATTCTGAAAATAACACTTAAAAGGCTATTTATTGCTTTCATTAGCATGGACAATTGCTTTTAAGAATAATGCGCCGCTCTCGTCACTCTCTAAATTCGCCGCAATAATGCGGGAGAATCTGCTGATTGCAAGCAAGCCTTTTCATTTGCTGCTCTACAGTTTTATAACCCTAGGTGACTGTTGTTTGATTGAAAGTCTTTCGCACTCTGCAGAGCACCTTTAGAGTTTTACTTGTCATTTATCCATTAGCAAAGGTAAAATGGGCAAGACTGCTCTATGAAAGGAAAAGGTGCAGATTTCAAGCTCGCTTCTCTCTTAGCCCTTACGTTCTGGAGCCACAGGCAGGTCAAAGGCGTGGGTGTGAGTCTCCAGTGCCCAAGAACAAAGAAAAAGTGGTCAACTTGAAAAGAAAATAAAGTGAGTTATCCAGTGAGCATTTTTCCAATGTGCAACAAAGCACAGGCTTGTTTAGTTCAGCCAGCAGTTTGTTTCATAATTAATAAAGTAGCTAAAACCGTTCACAGCTTGCGAGTGACCTGCACAAGCCACACAATCAGTGTGTTTTTTCTAATGGAAATTATCGATCAGGCCGAAGCAGCGCAGTGAGGAGAAATAAGCAGAGCGAGACAGCGTGTTTACTCCGGTCCCTTTGTGGCCTTGTGTTAGTTACAGCTCCGTGGATAAAAGATAAAGATTGCACATGAGTGGAAGGGTAACGCAAAGTTTAAGTAAAATGTAGAGCCTGTCAGTTCGGGCGTTCACTTCTACATTGTGTCTTACCCCGTGTGAAATTCTTATTCCATCAACGTCTTCAGGCTTTTTTGTATGACTCACTTGGGCTACGTTCGCATTGCAGCTAAAATGTTGCCTAATATTTCTTTCAAGGTAGTGCGAATGGAAATAAGAAGCATTATATCTGCATCGGGACCACTTTCATCCTTGTCTAATATCTGGTTGAAATCAGAAGGTTGGTGCTGAGAAGTC
The DNA here is from genome assembly GCA_034779995.1 of Parotocinclus haroldoi. Classification (NCBI taxonomy): domain Eukaryota; kingdom Metazoa; phylum Chordata; class Actinopteri; order Siluriformes; family Loricariidae; genus Parotocinclus; species Parotocinclus haroldoi. The sequence continues at coordinate 2,332 of JAUZST010008346.1, forward strand.
ACAGATATGTGAAGCAGTCCAGGGTTAGAGTAAGAAACCTGTCCAAAGGTCATAAACAGTCCTACCAGACTGTATATAGTAAAATAATACAGTAAACTGGAAATGGGAAAGAGTGGCCAGTAGTATAGATGTTTTGGTATTCAGTGACATCATTTACTCATGAGATTTCTCACGGACAGGTCCGAGCCATTTACCGTTCCGGTAGGTTGAGTAGAGATCAGGTTCTCCATCAACACAAATACAACCTATTGAATCTAATACCTGCAGAGATTCCACTTCAAATAATACCAGTTATCATGCTAGTTCATGCTAGCCATCAGACAGACCAACAGGCAAGCAGACTCTCACTACTGCTCTCATTAAGGCTAAAGGGATTACAGAGAAGTCGCTCAACTTTGTGCATATATATGGAGTCAATTTATATACACTGCTTACAAAAACGAGGGAGGGAATAGTTTGGAATTAAATATCCCCTAAAGCAATATTTTCTCATTTTTGCGAGCTAAATATATATATATATATATATATATACACACACATTTCAGTGCATCGCGGGTTGTCAGTATATATTAACGGAAAAAGTATATCGCAAATTTTCGCTGTTTCTCTGGTATTAGGCGTGGGACTCAATAAAAAATTCTAATTCTACTTAATTAGAAGCTTTTTAATTAATTAATCGAAATGAATTACATTTGAATCACATATCAATATTTAATATGAGAAATATTCATTTAAGTTTGGACAATGAATGAGTCAATAAACATAAGCTTAAACTTAAATATCTTGTTTATTTTCCCACCAGTCTACTACACAGATCAATAGATGAGTGCAGAAAACACAGAGCAAACAGTTTTCGGAACACAGAATTAAGTAAGTAATGGGTGATGGGGTCTGTCTTTGGGCTATGAACATTTCCACCATCACGAAAGCCACCATATAGGATATTGGAAGTTTTTCCAATGGGAAGGTGGTCATGTAGCATATCAAAGAATTGTCTCAATCATCTTTTGTAATTTAAAAGTTAGCAACATAGAAATTTTAAAACATTTGTTGTTCATCACAAGTAACTGCAGATGGAATTAACGATTCAGATGTCAATATCATAGCCACAGACAACAACAGGCACCCATAAAGATCATCAATTTTACACAGCACCGTTACGTCCCTCATAGCCAAATTAAGAGGAAGTGGGACTGTGGACGACAAGCCGCAGTGATCATCCAAAGAGTGCTACCGACAAAAAAACCTTAACTACAAATATATAGACTATTTAGCTTAGCTACCTAGTCCTTCTCTGATCACGCCCTATATATCCCTATAACCTGTATTGGCCATGTCTTGTTTAAAAATGCATTTACGTTGGTCTCTGTCCCCATCATGGACCGATCGTGACACCTTGTCGGTTGGTATTAAATAAAAGTCTATTGAGAAAACAGTAGAACATTATATATTTCACTCTGTTTTACCACCAAAGTTGCAACCTCCACCCACCAAATTTTCAGCCAAATAAGCCTGTGTTAAAAAAATGTTTACAAAAGCCTCAAGTCTGTGGGAAAATCTCTGCACTTCTTAGAAGGTCTGGCGTCTTTTTGTGGCCATGTGGTTTCATATCGTTGACTCTCCCATGAGCCTTTGCTAAGTTAAAAGAATCCACAAATCAAAGACAAAAGCAGTTTTACAACAGATGCTAAAAGAGTTTATCAAAGCTCTGCTTCAAAACTAACAACCACCCTAATCCCTCCAGTTCAGAAGGGATACGACAGTAAACGGAGCATTCATTTAATGTACTGTTAAAGACTGGAATGTCTCGGATATAACAGACAGTTCTGAGACAAAATCCAAAATGAATTGTTCATCTCAAATCCTGAAAGAGTGTTTCAGAAATGATGTTACCTTTTTGAAATGTGTTTTGTAGCTAAGGGTCTCTCCCATATGTGAGGGGCTCTAGCAAAGATAGGCTCTTCTTTTAAAAATTCTAAACCTACCTGATGCCCTATATAAAGACTAAAGACTGAGAGTTTAAGAAAACAGAAATTATTTTCAGAATCGGATACAAATTCACCAAGATGTCACTTTTAAAACTTTGCATATCATCATTGTACAGGCTGCTTGACTGAATGAACTTTATGGTAAATCGACTTAGCATATAACATTGAATATAAGGGAAATCAAACGTCAGGAGGGCAGCTGTTGGTGCTCCAGCATTTACAGAACTACAGACCTGCCAATCTGAGACACTCCTCAAAACTATATTTACAGAGCCTCAAGGGTCCTTAACCCTCTTTGTTGACTCTCAACATACAAACAGCTTTTTACTGTGGATTAGGTCAAATACAGCAAGGGACATGTCAGATTCTGCAATCAATAAACCATTTTTGTGTGAATTTGAGTGACTGGAAGATCGAGGCATTTTACACATTTTATTTAACGTCATTTTATTTGTGAATATGCTAACCATGTTGAGTTATAACTAAGGAAATGTGGCTTTTGTGTAACCTTTATGTCAGGGTATTTTATTGTCCTTTGTACTTCCAGCACTTAAGAGACACAGCAGTCAAACACGCTGTCACTACTGTGTGTAGTGGTGCCACCACGCTGGTCTGGTTCATCACAGACACAACTGGGCAGTGACATCTGTCAAAAATAAGGGATCAGTTGCCATAAACTGCACGGAAGCACTCGTTGTCCTATGGGACTGCGATCAATGAGGTGGAGATGTATTCAAAATCTGTGCAAAAAAATAAAAAAATAATAATAAGACTAAATGTACTCAGTTATAGCCAAGATTTCACTCAGATTTCTAAATTACATTAAGTTCATTAATCTTTTTTGAGAACCCATTTTTACCAGCGTGCCAATAATTCATATTGTTGTTCCTGCCGTAAAAAACATGGGCGGATCAATAAAGACAAAAGCTCTACAGAGGAAACACAATGTGCCATGCACAGGATGATAAACTTGCTCCTTGAGAAAATCAAGTCACAGCTTTGACAAAACTTTTGCTCCTTCAGGTGAAGTCATTAGACCTGCATTCTGAAGGTATACAGCGACTGCTACCTCAGGCCATTTCAAGCTCCTGACACATTGACTATCACCAGGAATTCAGTCTAGAGGCGATAACAGTGCAACCCTGTGACCCTGCCTCAATGAGGTTCACAGGTAGAACATGTCAGAGTTGTTATTTCTCTACCCTGCCACATCCCTCCCCAGAGAAGCCTGAGCCCTACGGGACAGCAGCATCCATTACAGAATAACACTGAGTTCACTACACACACTTCATCGTCCACTCAGGCGTAACCCGGCACCTGCAGTGAAAACACATCCAGCGTGTTGTTTACAGCTAAAAACTGGGCCTTATCTGAAAACTCTGGAGTCCTAGCTTTAAGTATCTAAAAGATGCAAAGGACAAGGTATAGGTATGCAGATGTCAAGGACTAGGTATACTTCTCTTACCACGAAGGAACATCATACAAACCATAGCAGCATCCAATACTGGGGAACATCATACCATCCATATTGACAGTTGACACCAAGGATCATCATACCAACCCTATCAGTATCGAATAATGGGGATCATCAGACTAATTATTAACATCAAGGATCATCATACAAACCATAGCAGCATCCGATACTGGGGATTATCATACCGAACATACCAACTCTATAGATCATCATACCAGCATCCTACACTGAAGATAATCATAACAACCATATCAGCATAAAACATCGGGGATCCTAATATAAACTGTGCCAACAATTATCACCAAGGATCATAAAACCAGCACCCAAAGCTGAGGATCATCATACCAACCATGTCAACAATTAACACCAAATTCCATCATACCAACAACCCACACTGAGGATAATCATAACAACCACATTAGCATCCAATACGGAGATTCATCATACCAGCTGCTTCAAAAATAAACACCATCATCACACACACCACACCACTGCTCATCGTACCAAACACACCATCATACCAAACAAGCAACCCTGAAAATTATCAAACTAATATATCAACCTCCCACACTAAAGATCATCACACTAGCATCCAACAATGAATATAATTGGACTCAACACAGAAACGTACACCAAACCAGATACTGGACCATGAACCACAATGTCCAAATGTCAAGCCCCTATAACGTCAAAGCTGTCACTCCCGGAAAAATAGCACTCACAGTTTGCTATTGTGACTAAACACAGTTAAGTCAGCTAAGCAGTGTGTGCTTACATTGTGCTTTGTTAGCTCAGTCTTTGTGTTAGAAATGCTTGCTTGCAAAAGGGACTTAATGAATAAACAAACAGCAAAAACAAAGGGAATATAAAATACGGGGGGGGGGACTAGTAGTGAATGTTTCACGCATATTTTGTATCATCTCTTTAAAGCAAGACTTGGTGCTACACAGATATAAGAGTGCAGTCAAGAAATAATCTGCTCCCCGCCCAATCATGAAATCAGTTATTGATTGCTATGACAAAACAAATTTAAGAAGATCCTAAACGCATTGGCAGTGATGTGAACTGAAAAGCCAGTCGCTTGTAATCCATTAGCGGCCTCTGCTCATCTTTGGATATTGATCCTTAAACAATATTGATCCCCTGAACGTCCGTATCCCACTCTCATTTATCATCTCCATAAAGTTCGAGACATAAGTCGATACTGACACCTGAAATCTAACTCTTTAATTACAGTATCATTAGTCTTAATCCTGCTTTAGCTCGCAATAAAGTCTCAGCTGCATCGCTGCCCAGTAACTGGCACGAGCCTCTTAAATTTTAGCTTATGGTGCATTTGTTTGCATCCTGTAAAAGGAGTTACGCTGGATTTTTTCGGGTGAAGGAAACGTACTGTATTTGCACATGGAAAATGCGAACACCTGCAATTGATTTGCATTGCATTATTACTGCGCAGAGCTGCTCAGATCCAACGCTTCAGGCCAAACCGTCTGCTGTAATTGACAGTATGTATCCAGCGGGCTGAAATATGCGCTTAATAACTGAGAGAGAAGCACTGCTATAGCTGAATTGTGCAAAAGAGTCAGACTTTATGTCACCTGATGGCACAAATCAGCCCTGTTTGCTCTGACTGCATTTTGATTTGTCTCAAACGGGTGCAGACGAAATACATTTCAATGCTGACTCTGAAAACGTGCAAACCTTCTGGAAGAACGCGGTATTTGTTTCAATTAACATCTGGCCCACCCAAGGAGGATGGGTAACTCTTTGAGTCTCGTTTCCCCCAAGGTTTCTTCCTTCTATGTTCAGGGAGTTTTTTCCTTGCCACTATGTTCGATTTTGGTTGGGCCTTTTAAAATAATATAATATTGTAAAGCCGCTTTGAGACAATGCCCCATTGTAAAAAGCTTGACTCTTTTGTGATTTTGTGATTTTGTGATAATTAGTGATTTACTAATTAGTCGATTAACTACACTATCTTTTGCTTGACTTAAAAACTTTTCCAGAATTTTTGTAGATTCTGCTATGCCATTTTGAACCCCACGTCGTCAGCATATAAAGTTAAACTGAAAGGTTCTGTGGTACAAGCAAGTCAATCCAAGAGACTTACAGGACATAATATTGTATAAAAATCTGATTGTGAGCTCAATAATGAAAATTGTAAATCCAATAATGAGCAGAGTGCATCGTACAGCCTTCTTCACTAGAATTTTTGGCAAATTCTCAACTACTACTCGAAATGCTGCCTGAATAATGACATAATAAACCATAAAATCTTAGGAGGTAAAGATAAAACAAAGCCGCATGTGAATATCTGATAAAGAATCATGGTGGATGAGGAGCTGCTGGAAGCTGTAATTAAATGAAAGTGTTTTCCATGTGCTAACACAAAGAGCCCAGTTTCTCAAGGCCACTCGTTTCAGTAATGATCAGCAGCCCTGGAAGCGCCATTTCTCTGAAGGTAATCCAACATTATTAAAAGATCTCAGACCCTCAGATCCTTGGCTAAAGGTGGCCGCGTCGGCCCTCCCACAGGCTTTCCCTAGCTGGAGAGGAATGAAAATCTTCACTCCTAATATGCACACTCGCATGCACAGATAGGCCTTGATCAACATCAGCGAGGGGAGGCCCAGGTTGTCATGACAACGTATTCTGCTGCCGAGAGCTCAGGAAGGACACTTGTGGAATAGCAATGGTGCCGGCGCTGACTTAAGACCATAAGACTTTAACGATACGATTTCTGAAAATTTGAAAACCATTTCAATAAAACTATTTGTACGAAAGTACCTTTGAATTTGATCTACCAGTGTTTATTTTTTTACAACTGGTTAACGATTTGGAAGAATTTGTAGAAGTATTCACGTCTATACAGTGTACGCGTCGAGTGTTGGCACAGTTGCCCATGTCAGAGGGCAGGATGGTCACACGAGGGTACGTCTGGAAGCTGCTGCAACGGCTGCCAATATTTGGATTTAGGCTCGTCATAACGGTACAATCAGTTGCAGCAAAGGTGTTCAAGAGATGTCAAATAACTGGGGATCTGGGCATGCCAAACTGGGAGAAAAGAAATAAAATGAAAATGGAAATGCATCAAGTTTGTTTCCTGTAGAGCCTGTTTTACCTTTTTCTCTTATGGGTTTACAAACCCATTCTCAACATGGAGGCAGAATGGAGGCAGAGTGGTTAGTCCTGTCACCTCATTGCTTCTGAGACCTGAATTCAAGTTCCAAACTGGTAACTTCCTGTGTGGAAAGCAACCATGGTGGCTCGGTAAGTAGCACGGGTTCGATCCCAGGGTTTAGCAGCCTGCGTCCTTTCTGTGTGGGGTCTGCATGTCCTACCTGTGTCTGTGTGGGTTTACTCAGGGTACTCCGGTTTCCTCCCGCAGTCCAAAGACTTGCATGTTAGGTTAATTAGTGTCTCTAAATTGGCACTCATTGTGTGTGTGAGCTATATATATATATATATATGACTAGTCTTCAGATAAACTTGTGTATGGATATAACATTGTGTGTGTCGCTGAGGTGGCCACTAATGCTCGTAGCGACGTTAAAGAAGAAAAACAAACTTGTGAAGAGACTGCAGTTTGTCTTTTTGGGTTTGCTCCATGTTCATCACCAATTTCGTCACCTTTCACTAAGCAGGTATTTTTGTCTCTTAGTCACATTGGGACACTTGGACACTAGGCCAACTGGCCTAACACGTCATGTGAATTTTAATCATAGTACATGGAGAGTAGGAAGACCAGTCATAGCACCTTTCTCCCTGTGCTGCCATTAAAGCCACAGCCACCATCACCGTGACCCTTAACCGTTCATCCATGTGAAGAAAAGGCTGATGCTGTTAATTAAAAATGACAATCTGATCAAATCCAGTCTGGCACAGAATGTCTTCAAATGTCACCGTGAATAACATCAAGCTATAACATGACATAGATATCTCAGACTGGGGTGGGGGTGAACTATGATAAAGCAAAACAAATTGTTTTTACACTTGGGTATACTTACGAACATAAGAACAAACAGCATTGTTTTGCAGCAATCATACATCATGAATAAATCTTCCATAAAACTCGATCGTCCTTGAATCAGTGGCTTCTCTGCATTGACACAAAAGTTGTGTGTTTCGAGTGATTAAAAAAAAGATAAAAGCCAATCGGGATGCTGTCTGACTACAGGAGGCTATTACAGAAGAAATATCGTGTGCTGAATCCTACATAAAACACAGAGATGGGATAAGATCCTTATCTGTTGTATTATTGTTATTCCATCAGATAGTTCTTCTAGGGTACGAGAGATTTCATTCTGCAGCAGCACAGCCAGAATCTGAGTGTTTTCTGTAGAATTTAGCAGATTAAAATGAAGCAACTGGAGTCAGAGGCGCTGAACTGTCATGTCTGCAGGTGTCTGTGTAGGTGGACTCGGAGCTTCCACGCTCCGTTGCTACCGCTTCAAGATGCCACAGTATAAACAGTACATGCATGGTAATTTGATTTAGCATTTCTGCTGTGGCGAATCAATTTCTTAACAAGACTTGTATAGGATCTGAAACACATCGCTAAATGTACAGGAAATCAGTCAGGTTCCTTCTCAACCATGACGGTCAAACTAAAGAAGACAGGCATTAAGTCACAATTATTACCAGTTTCCCCTGCATGGTGTTTTATTACAGAGGTTTCTCAGAAACACGTTTCTATTAAACAGTCTGTCAGTCTTATAACTGATTTATTTGAATGATCATTTCAGTTCTTTAATACGGTATAACATGTGCTCCGGTCCTCCTGTTTGCTTAAGAAGGTCAAAATCCTTCATGTAAGTCCTGCACCGGTCAGCTCCTGCTGTTTATACAAATGGTCAGAAGGCCTCAATAAAACATAGACTGCTTTCAGGACCCTTAACTTTCACCTGCATTTATCAAACTCATTCAAATGAAGACGTCACTTTCCTCCTGCTCTTTTCATCTCGGCACTGGGGCCCAAAAGTCTCCAGTTCCTTTAAAGAATGAAGGAGGGCCATGTGGAATGAGATACTCCTTTAGAGGGGGGTGCTGGTACTTTCCAAACAAAGCAGAGAGAATAATTATCAGTCTTCCTCTGGGAACTGGCCCGTACTGAACCTGAACCTGTGAACTTGTCAGTAGAAGTCAGATCAGTGAGGAAAAGATAATTTACTCGCTCACGCTGAGTGCAGGGGGGGGGAGCTAAAATTGGGGAAAGAGACAGCGATTCCAAGAAGCAGTGGAAAGCCATGAGGAGAGCAGCTCTGGATCTTATTTTTCTTTCTTTTTTCTCTCTTCAACTGAACACTAAGTGCTTCAGAGAATAAACCCAAAATTAACTTCAGGTACAGTGTTTGTGGTACTCCAGCCCAACACAAATTCCTGGTGTGTGCTCCCTCAGAAATACTGTAGTGAACTGCCCGAAAATAACTTCAGTTCACCTGAGTTCCTTGTGTCTATGCACAGAGGGTGGTCACATGGAAAGTCGATGCCTGTTACTCATTTCCTGCTATTTCCCTCCGTCATCCAAACAGAGTTTCATTAGAAGTGCTCTCCAAGAACGAACTTCACGTAGACTAAATATTTCTGGATCCACTAGTTGGGTAGAATAAGGGACAAGTTTAGAAGAGACAATATTGCCCATTTCCAGCCATTCTTCATGGTGCAGACTACATCAGAAAGCACTTGCTATGTGCTAACTTGTATTGAGTAGCAACATAATTGGTGGTGTACTAATTAAACATACCATTAAGTACAATAATGAGGTTTGAGACACATCCTTAGGTTGTACATCCTGCCTCAAAGGCTCTCATCGGGCCACATCAGGGAGTCGTGGCTCCCCACTTTATAGATCAATTCTCAGAATCACCATGGAGGTGGTGTTTCAGAGTAATATTTCCAAACTGCCTGCTCAGATGCAAGAATAAATCAGACATAATGGGGTATAGACCTGAAGCCTTTACCTATTAGCACCACTCAGCACCTTGTAATGAAATGCACCTGGGGGGGAAACGAGGCTCGCGTTTATTATGCCGCCTATAAAAGCCTGATGAAAACTTGAATGCACGTAGACATTAAATGGTCACAGATGGGTACACTGTGCTACCATGAGTCGTTCATAATGGTCTGTTGATTTATAGAGTGTATGCCCTAATAAAGATTATGCCAAGGTTCTTGTGTGATTCCTCTGTTCTGTGTTATAACCAAACTTTCCAGAGCCAGGCCAAGTAAGGACACAGCAACAGAACAAATCTTTTATCATCCACTTTTGTTGTGATGAGTGAGAGTCGGGATCAGTGTGTGTGCCCAACAAGGCCCCAGAAAGCCCCAGGAGGAGGACGGAAAAGACAAAGACATGCCAGCCCATCTTTCTACCAGTGGCTGGAACTCCACTGTGCCAATCAAGGCACTTGGAGGACTTTTAGAATTACCCTCTTTTTCTTCAGCAGCAGGGAGGAGATAGTGGGGGTGCACAATTTGGCACCGGCTTTGGAGATTATACCATTGTGTTTGGATGTTCATTTATGTTCTGACAAACGAACTTCCTCTCCCCTCTGAGAGAGTATTATGAAAAAGATTATGCTGTCAGTCTATTAGATGAGGGAAAAAAACATCATGTTCTAATGGGAATTGGCCTGAATCTCAAAACTCGTTTTCAATGCCAGAGTTCTATTATTTTGGCTAGTCAAAGTTCTTATCAGCAGGGTACTTCTTACAGACCGGTTTCACCTCTCTCAGACACAGCCAATCATGAATGTAAAGTATGCTGGACCAGGCTGCTAAGGGGATACCCAAGCAGCATAGTCTTCTAAATATCATGCAACATACAGCTATGTACTCATATCTTTTTTTTTTTACCAAAATGTTTATATATAAATATATTTCACATGGTATCCTGTATACCAATACTAAAATATTAATATTCTATATAACTTTGTAGACATATTTTCCTAGTCTACCACACTGCTCACAAACATTTGAAAATATTTTTAAATGGATTACCCTCTAATGAAATATCCCCTAATTCTTGTGAGCAAGAATCTTCCTTTGGCCAGCCCATGCAAACTGCAACACACACTGAGTACAGGCTCAATACAAGCATTGTCTGGATATGCTTAATCAGGTTACATCATGGCAAAGAGGCCATAAAAGCTGCTCACATTTACAGAGGATGTATAACATGTTCTTGAGGCAATGGCACAGTCAGTACATTTATCTATAGAACTATGAACTCTACTTCTGGTGGAAAATTGGTTACTAACATAAACAGTAAAACTGGGAGTTTGGCCCAGAGCTACTCATGAACAGTCCCGATGGCATGTGGTGAACAGAATGATAGCGTGACATATCTACTTTTGTCCGACCAATAAATCTGGTTTCTTTACTAAAAAAAACATATACTGCTTACAAAAATGGGGGGATATTTCATGAGTAAAGTCTAATTCTCACTCATTTTTGTGAGCATGAGCATGAGACCAGTGAGACACGATGACAGTTTGTCAGTACCATAGCCACCAGAAACACAGAGCTTACATGAGACAGAGCACATGAATTCAATTAGAAAATGACACTGATCCAGATGTTAAAGCCGCATTTAATAACACAGCTAGAATTTTTTTTCTTAGTAATCAATATAAACAACAATCATTTTAAAATGTACAACAATATCTGCACTTCGATGGTGTCAAAATTAGCACACTGTTAATGCCTACATGCTACATGATTTTCTACATAACTTGCTAAGTGCTATTTGACAGTTTTCAATTTACACTGTCAAATTCTAAATAGTGATTTATTTAATGGTACTCAATTATAAAAGCAAGCAATAGCATTAATTAAGAGCTTAGATTAGCAAACACGTTCTGTATCTAGAAGCCTCTGGGTGCTACGTCTGACTCAAAACAGCAACACCATTACTAGGAATTAGCCTACATTTATAATGTATCTTACCAACTCTGATCGGAATGTACAAACCCTGCTAATATTTTGTCTGAATATCTTATTGTACACTCTAATCTGATGTCTGTACTTGACATGATGACATTTAGAAAACACCCAGGTTTAGATGCCATGACATAGTGACGAAAGCTGGAGTGGTGCTACAAGGGTCTGAACCTGGCTAAATCTTTCTACCGATTGCTCTACTCTTTCCCATTTGTTCTGGCTAAACTTGGCTGGCCATTAATCTTGGCGTGCTTTTTTTTTTTGCTAGAGCTGACTGAGCTATCCATCACTGTTGCTTGATGACTGTTCAGACAGCCATGCTCGAGAGCGCCGCTATTGTCTGCTGCACAAGTCTTTTCATATCTGGCAACGAGACACGAACAGAGCTGTGTATTTTTGAGGAGGATGGGATACTCTCTGTACGAAAATATATGTTGTGTGTACATCTAAACTAACCTGACAAAACACACACACCCAGAGGTTCAGGTGAAAACACATGAAATGGCCAAGAGGGACCGCTTATGGAAATGTGGGGGTGTCACTGAATCCGAATCTGGAAAAAAGAGATGTAGCTATATATAGGAAATGTGGGATCATACATAGTCCAAGCCTAATCTATACTAATCTCATGGATTGCCATGTCCATACACTGCTCACAAAAATGAGGGGATATTTCATTATGGGATTTCCCTTTGAAATATCCACTAATTTTTGAGAACAGTCTATATAGACTAAACACAAAACACAGTGCATGTGTTTCATAATCTATTTCATACATTCTCCAAATGTAATCCAGGTCAACCATTCAGGGTCCAAACAAAGTCAAACCTAGTACAACAAAGCTGTAATTTATATATAGTCCAATCATAGTGCACCCATTAAATAGTCCACATAAAGTTCAAACATATTTCAAAAATATTCCATAACCCGCAGAAGTATAGTTTATACATAAAGCATTCTGAGATTTGCTTTCCATATTTTATGTTGAGGTCTTGTGCTAAAATACATTAAAAACAAGCTGCTACCCCCCCAAAAAAAAAATCTATCATGAGAAAGCGAAAACAGAATTTTAATCATCCTTACAAATAAAAAAAGGTAAAATGAACATTTCTAAAACTATGTTTTTACTTTGTCATTACAGTATAATGAGTGCAGAATGATAAAAATATATATATTTTAGGACAAGAGCACAAAAACAAAAATGTCCAAAAACTACACAAGATTCAAAGAAATTACAAAAACAGGGACTTGGCCGTTGGCATTTATGTATGCAAGCACTTTGTTAGCAAATAAGCTAGCATGCTAAGCAAACATTATTCCTAAAAGGAGTTTTTTAAAATCATATATTAAGATCCTAAATACCTAATAAAACATAACCTGTTTAGAATTGACGGAAAATGTTCTGAATCTTAACGCACAGGATTTCTGAAGAGCTTTAGCAAATGTTTAAATGCTTATTGTCTTAAAGAAAGTAGATAACCTTAGCTACCCAAACAAGATTTCTTAAATTACGTCTATTATTCAGAATATACACAGCTAACAAATAGATGGCATTAATAGGTGACATAATGAACGTTTTCATGCATAATCCCATCCCAATCATATTCGAACTCTGGATACCCAAAGACTTCTTCATAAAGAAATGCTCGTGATTCTAGGCTTAGTCTCACATGAAGGCCTTGTGTCAAGTTCCAGGTTCGGCACCTTGTCAGTAGAAATGCCCTGTAAATAGGCTTTATACTTTACCCTAAGGATAAAAAGTGTGTATCTGATGAAATATATATTTCTCCCAGGCCTATCATCCATCACACTTATCACACAATCACTACAGCCATTCTACTATAGAGCAGATTTCCCCTTGGTCTCAGAAGTGGAGTCACATTCAGGCCAAAAGAACATGTAGCATCAAATAAATATACTCTGATTTCAAATGCTCAACAGCAGCTGTGTGCGTAAGGAGAAATGAATATCACATTTAGTGGTGATTAATCTGAAATTTGAAAGAATGCCCTTATGCAAAAGCCCCTGAGCACGTTCATAAAACAAACAGGCTGAAATGAACCAATCATGCCATCTGGATCTGCTGCTATAAAGTGCTAGTTCTGAATATTACAACCAATTGGCCATTTTTGATTGCTATCTGAAAGTCTGTTTCATGAGGACAGGTTGAGTAGGATGAGGATGTGATTTGGACAAGACAGAGAACATTGGACAAATTTGAGTAATAAAATGGGCATTGAACATCGGGTGGTAAATGTCTACATATTTCAGACACTTCCAATATTTTGCAGAGTAAACTTCCACTATTAGGGAAGTCATCACATTATTGAGCAGCATGGTGGCTGCATCACAAAAAGAAGGTCCCGGGTTCAATCCCAGGGTGGGGCGGCTTGGGTCCTTTCTGTGTGGAGTCTGCATGTACTCCCCGTGTCTGCGTGGGTTTACTCCGGGTACTCCGGTTTCCTCCCACAGTCCAAAGACATGCGTGTTAGGTTGATCGGTGTCTCTAAAATGTCATTGACTTGTATATGCAAGCACCCCAGCCGTGTAACTGGAAACAGCTGCACGCCGGTCCCAAGCCCGGATGAATAGGGAGGGGTGGAGAAATGGCAAAACTACTCCACTATCCTGCCGAAATGGATCACGTCGATGACAGACAGAAATGTGTGGAGATCGATGATCCATCAAGTGACCGAGAGTCGGCCGCGACTGTGTGGTGAATCCATCCATCCACTTTAACATAGGCAAGATATTGTTTATCACGTGTAGTGTTTCTTCTAGCATGAATGCTGCAAGGTCAATCAAACAACCATCTGCTCATGACTACTGAATAAAAGGAAATCGGAGGGTGGACAAGGTGGTCAGAGCATCACCTTCATTTTTGTAAGGTTCCTGAACTAATTCATTATAGCAGGATAGTGGTTCAGGTGGTGGGTTAGGAGATTAAATTCGAATGAAGTCTGTTCCCTGGAGAGCTTGTGAAAACCAAAAGCAACAAAATAAAACCCATTTAACCAGGGTGCCCAAACATTTGTTTCAAACTGTAACAAAATTTTTACTTCACAGGGTGCAGACAAGCACGTACCCCAGAGGTTACTGTTGCAGTGACATGGGATGATCCCCATTTGAAATGTCGGTATTTTCCATGTCCCGGAGAACACAGGGCACAGGTTTTTGAGTAGCGCTCCATAACTGAAGTGTTCATGCCTACCGGTTCTATCCTTCATTGTGTGATTTTGTGAAGAGAGGAAAACCAGAGTAATAAAAGTCTTCAGTATGTACATGATGACATATATTTTATCCCATGTACCCCTGACAGTAGAACAAGCCACAAATCTATAGTACATAAAAGGCCAGACATGCCCAATTCAAAACTGATACATGTTTGGTCAGAACACCCAGCACTATTTAAGAGTGTCCCAGACAGAACAATAGTCCAACCAGAGTGCAGTAACTCCCTCCGTTTGGACATTAGGAGAAGATGTCCCTCCAATGGCCTCCCACTGACGACTCATTTTACAATCTATTTTGATTTAATTTAGTTTATTTTTTAAAACTAGTAATTTAAATTGTATTACTGGTTTGTTATTTGATTTAAATTGCTATTTACCTATAATTTAGCTATAATTTAATATATTTAATAAGTATTTATTCCTTCTACTTTCAGGGAGTTTTTCCTTTCCACTGTCGCCCTAGGCTTGATCAATTTGGGACTGGCCTTTTAAGATATAATAATATAATATTGGAAAGCTGCTTTGAGACAAAATACCATTGTAAAAAGCGCTATATAAATAAATTGAAATTAAATTGAATTTTTTTTTTCAATGAATTGAACTTGTACTTCTACTTGTACTACTTGTACTTGTACTTGTTGTTGCATCACTGGTGGACAATCCTCCAGTTCTCCTTCCTCCCTCAGGCAATGTCAATCGTGCCTGCATGGGACACAACCTGAATTCCATCTCAAACACTAACCCTAACCTTAGGGAAATGCTGCTGGATCGTACACCATTACTATTTATGGATGTGTTGGTAGTTCTAGTTGTAGTTTCAGTGGCAATTTACCATTTTTGTTCGGATTTGAAGGAAAAAATTATCGTTTCGTTTTCTTTATTTTAATTTCAAGTTTGGTGATTTTAACCCTGGTTCAGTCACTGGGACATAAACATGTCTTGTACATTTTACGCTTGTTCTTTCTTATGTGATGTGGTTATGTTCTGGGCTTTGTCTTTGTCATGTATAATAGATTTTTCCATACCACTACCACAGACGCACTGTGATGCCAGAGAGGATTGGGAGGGGGGAGACGGTTTGATATTTATGAGTCTCTCAGAGGCATGCGTTTGCCCCGGGGTCAGTGCCGGCCCAGAATGAGGTAATGCCTTCTCTATAATCTAGGCGGCACGAGGTTCATCCACCCCCCTCCTCCTCCCCTGATGCTCTTCCCTGGTTCGAGCTCTCCACAGCAACGCTACATCACCACCAACAAAAGCCTGCACACATCTGTGCTGAGAGCTCTTCATGCACTAAGACTGCAGTGTGAGAAGCTCTTCTTATGCAAGGACAAAGCCTGGCCACGTCATGCTCTGACTTTGCTTTTGTGTTCCTCAGAGGACTGGAGCACCAGGCGTCTGGGGAAATTTGCATTTAAAAACAGTCGTACCCTCCCTGGTACTGAGAACTGTTTGGCACTGAGGTAGAATAGTCGAGGGGAGGAACGAGAATAGAAAGCATATATTTTGTCGAAAAATGTATTGTGCGCCGGGTTTGTTTTTTGCATCAGGCTCTCACTCAAGCCACCAGGCTTAATTAATCCCACCTCTAGGTTGGTGAAACTCCTTGATATGTACATACCTAAATCACACACTCACCTCAAACCACAAAATACAACGTGGTTTTGTCATCTATAAAAATAGACCAAAAAAAAAAAACGCCAAAAATAGTAGGAAAAAATCTTGAGACAGATCTTTGTTTAAACCCACATAACACATATCACAGCGACAGTACGGCAAGTTCTAGGCCATCATAATCTCCTTACCCCTGTGTAAACAACCTGTCTTAAACAGACTGGCTTCGTATAACACCTGTGTACACACTCGCATACATCCGTATGTATCAGTAGCACTTGCTACACCTCTTGTCATCGTGTCTTAAATATCAGAAAACAAACTACTCTCTCTCATTACGAATACTTACACCATGTTACAAGCTGATCTGTTTGCGGAATTAACGCAGCAGTTACCGCATCTCAGTACAAAGCAAAAATTAAACATTATTCTAACCCGGTAGAAAATCTTACCTGAACCTTATTAACCTAGCCTTATCTTTTATACACCAGTATCGGTAAGGATTGTTTGCACATCAACCATTCTCCTATAGCTGGATGACCTCCGAGGACACATGGAAAGGCTAATCCCGTTCTCTAATGCGTCTATGTCATTAACCAAGAGCTCTGTGGGACAGGCTGTGGAATCAACAGCTTTCCAAAAGAACCAACAACCAGGAACCTCACTCCCACATTTTCCCTTGGTTTCTGGATTTTTTTTTCTAATCAAGTAGGTTTAAGCTTTCAAGAGAAATCTATTCCCTCCAAATCATGCGTGCTAATAAATAAAGAGCAGGTCTTACCTATGGAAGACAGCAGTCGGATAAAAAGGCAGCACATGGAAGAAGAAAAGACGAGAACGTTACTTAATATTACAGAACAAAAAAAAAAGCACAAATTGCAGAAAGTGGGTTATAATCGAGCAGCACTGCTATTTGATAAAGGCTAAAATCATGGTTATTGAACTCATAATTGTCCGTTTAAAAGGAAAAAAGAAATCACACTATAATTTTAAAAAGACAAACAACGTACATGCAGTTTGTGGTTCCTCGTAAACCAGACATTATCCATTTGGCACAGAGTGATTGTGACATTTATGTTAATTGATTGCATTCTTGAAATGTTAAACCTGCATGTAATTGCTCAGTAAATCAATCAATCAACAAGCAAACGACAGGCTCAAGGCTCGACTCCGATTCATGTGTGATAAACTCGCACACCAGAGGCTTCAGACTCACACAACTTAAGACTAGAGATGCACAGATTGATCGGCCAGTGACTCGCATCAGCAATTTGTCAGCGTGGTCGGCCATAACCGGTTGCCGAATGAGCATTCTCATAGAGCTCATTCTGTTCCAGTCACATTCAACTACAGCACATGGCAGAGACGGTACACAAAAACATGAACATCATGGAGCTTTTACTAACTAATTCAGAATTCAGCTCACATATGGAGCTTTAAACACGGCTCAGCAACTCACGTGTTTTTGAGACCGATGCTGACGCACGTTCAAGTTTAGATTTCAGATTTGGTTTAAGTGCTACTGAGCAAGCTAAAAAGTCTTTCCGTTTATGAAACAATGTTAATGGAGGAGTAAGAATCTAGCATTATTTCAGCCACCGCTACGACTTTAGCGTGGAAGTTCATCACTGCGTACTGTTCGCAATACATGCATGGCATAACTAAGCTGTGGAGGAACAACTCCGAAAACGTTCAGAACAACAACTTTAATAAGACGTGAAAAACCTTGACAAAGCTAACAAAAGCAAGGCCAGCAGGCCCTGCTATATCTCTTGTCCAGAACAACAAGAAATCTTCTGGATGTTGTCATTTAATATTCATAGAAAGAATCTTGGCTGAAATCGAAATCAGCCAGTAGAAATATCTCTACTCAAGACTCAACTCTGAGCTGCACAAATAAGACTTGACTCGACCTCTCAAGAACCTCAAAAATGAGCATTTTTGTCCAGGGTTACTTTTGTATAATCCCATATTACAACAGCATTGAAATGGCAGTTCCTAAGGGTTCGAATCTCGTCTGGAGATTGAAACAGGCAGGTTGACTAATAACTACTAACGACACTAAGCTAAACATTTCTACTTTCTAAGACTCAAGACTTTATTAGGACTGAATTTCTTGCCTGAAAAGGGCGCATTCGGCTCAAAGTGTCAAATGTTTAGCTGTTTTTAAATACGGTGCCACCGTATTATCTTGTTTTACAAAACTCTTGACATAATGCATAGGTGCGTCAAACACTGTTCTCACAAAACCTCGGAAAATGCTTGGAATAAAGACATCTGTTATCAAGTGCAGAGGTTCACTCATGCTTTTACAGCTACATGACATGTACAGCATAATAACACTCAGCTCTTAAAAGTAATACACTTCAATGTGACACAGAACACCTTGAAAGGCTAGCGGTCGCTGATATCCCGAGTAGAAACCTGAGGATTAGGCCACACGTTTCTACAACAGTCAACCATGTGTGAAATTAATAGAGCAGGAGTGGAGTGAGTTTTCCTCGGCCAGCTTCACCCCCATACCTGCTGCTCACCAAAGATCTTCTGTCTTTGCAATCACCTATATATGATCACTCTGCTAAACCCAGCCGCCTCTATAACTGTAATGAAATGTAGCAATCAATCAGGTTTATACAGCGCACAGATGCTAAAAGAAGCTTTCAGCGTTATGACGTGAAGGAATAGCCAGAAATTCAATTATAAAGAGCCACTGAGAAACATCTATGGGCTGTCTGTGTACCGCTGATTAATGGAGGCCACAGAAACCAGACCTCAGCTAATGTGCTTCCTATTACTTGACTCTCAGGTCACTGACAGACCTAGAGGGTAAGAGGCAGCATGGCTGTTAAAATAAGCAACAAACAGAAACACAATTTCATCGCGTGCACAGCACGTGCCCATGTGCAGCTACACTATTAGACATGGACTTCAGGTCATGCCTTAAATTGAACATTGAAAAACAATCTTTAACAAAAATAGTCAAAAACGTGAGCCGAGTTTGTAGTTGGAACAAATTAAGACTGAACCATCTGCTTGTCGTGATGGTTGCTATCAATGTTTATACTAGGGCTGTACCGATCCGATATTCTGTATCAGTATCGGTCATATCAGTATCGGTTCATTATTTGGTAAATTCACTGGATTGGAGATCGGATGAGGGAAAAAACAGTTTAATCCGATATCTTTCTCATCACGTTTATGCTTTACTACAATTTGGACGACACGCCGTGAACGAAGATGTGTCACGTGAGCAACAAATTTGATCAGCTACATTAATACGACCTCTTGATTTCATAACAGTGCTGATTTCAGAGCTGCAAACTTGCTACTAACTAGGACTGCATAACAACTGGCATAATTTAATGACAAAATGTACACTTCAAATTAGTTTGCTCATGCCTAAGGTGAGGCTAATTTAATGCTAATTAAATATCTACTAGACACTGTGGCTATACAATTACAGCTAAAAGTTGATCTTATTTTTGACAATAAGTTAAAACACAAACATAAATTTGCTAGAGTAACTAATGCAACGTTTCATCTTCTGAAGGTAGCATGAAAAAGGTTTGCATAAAAATCACATAAAAAGGTATTTTCCTACCTTAATTCTAACTTTATAAATAACGGCCAAAATCGGATTTTCTTTAAATAAAAAACACTTTTGTTTTCTTTTTGCATTCTTACAGCTTCTACAGCTAACTTGTGTGACTAATTCCATCCATGCTATCTTGCTAGCCACCAGAAGCTGGCATTTCTGATAATAGATAAAAACATTGAAATATCTCTACATTTACAAAACAAGCACATACACTATTTAGCAGTGGGGGATTTCATAAAGAATGTTTGCCACAATTAACAAAATGCAGTCACAACCTTTGTAGCTAGCTTAAGCTTCTAATTCCACAGCTAGCAAGGTACTTCCGATGAACTACAGCTATTATAAAATTCAGTAAAATGAAACTTAAATTGCATTAAACTACTTGACATATGACAGATACCTTTAAAATGTAGAGGTACATGCATGATATTTAGCTCATGTAGCTAGCTGCTGGACTGGATCTTTCAGGACGCTAATTTGGACTGAACTTCTATATTTTAAACTTTCAACTTCATTTTATTAGATGCACTACACCTCCTTATTTCTATGCTCATTTTATGTGATCTATTATTGTCTATTTTATCTGTTCCACTTCCCATATATATGCACTTTGTAGTTCTATAATTACAGACTGTAGTCCATCTGTTTCTCTACATATTATGTTCATCCCCGTTACTCTGTTCTCGGTCAGGACCCCCACAGGACCACCATAGATCAGCTACTATTTTCAGCAGTGCAGTGACACTAACATGGTGATGTGTTAGCGTGCTGTGCTGGTATGTGTGAATCAGACACAGCAGTGTTGCTGGAGTTTTTGAACGCTGTTCACTCGCTGAGCACTCTATTAGACATATCATATTGCTCCACCTTATAGATGTAAAGTCTGACATAACACAATGTTTGAGCATATACATAAAGAAGCAACAAGCTTTGTTACAGCTAATGCAACCTCTTAGCTTCTGTAGCTAGCTTATGTGTTACATTCGAAGCTGCTACATTTCTGCCACTAGGAATCCTCTAACTAAAATTAGAATCGCAACTATTTTACCTAGTAGAAAAATCCAGACTATTTATCACATATTCAGGCTATTTAGCAACAAGATAGCTTTATTATACCCAGGTATTAAGGCGCTCCTGACATAAAGGTCATCCAATTTGTTACTCTGAGCTACCTTGTTTTCGTGGATGCTGTGTTCCAGCACAGATTTGCCTTTACCGCCTCTTCTGTGGTCTGTGTGCATAATTTGGGCTGTGCTGTAAACTGTGACAAAACAGCGTGTTACGTTACGAAGCTTCACACACAGGAGCGAGATTTAGAATTCATCCACACAAAGCTGCTCACAAGACATGGCGCTAGAATTAAATAATAAATTGCGTAAATGATATTCAGTTTAATATGTCCACATCGAGCCGATTAAATATGTGACAATGAGCAGAGCAATAATACTAATAAATCACCAACATCATCATCATAACGCATTTCATTTATAGGCGCCTTTCAACACACGCAAGGATCAACCTGACCTCGCCAGATTGGCGAGATTTACATGCACTTTCTAAATTGATAACTGCAGACAATCAGATTTTGGGGAATCACATACAAAGAACACTGAGTATACTTTGCAGAAGGATGTAAACTTCAATAATATAGCAATACAATTCTTAATTTCCTTGAGCATATGCTGCCAGTCTCCCCCAAAAGTGTTTGGTAGCCATTTAGTGGGTAGTGCAATTAATCCCAGGGTTGCCAGGTGCTGTGAAAGAAACAAGCAACAAGGTCTACGGAAGCAAACCCAAAAGAAAAAAAAGTCTCCTAAAATAAGCAGAATTATAATCAGTACTGTAGCAATACCGCTTCAGGCACAATGCCACACACTATCAGGTTTGCGAGGATGCACAGATTGTATAAACCAATTGAAATCTGAGTAAAGATTTACATGTTCTGAGAACATATATTTATGTTATAATAGTATAATACTGTATAATACAGTATAATAGTATATAGTATATACTAGTATAATAGTTATAATTACTGAGGTGAAAACCAGCCTGCTTTATTAGATTTTTTTAAATCCCATATCTAGATCGGAGAATGCAATTTACATGACCGCAAGAATGATCAGGCACCAACAGAAATCTATATAATATAATACGATTACTAACTGCATGCGTCTCAAAAAGACTGAGCGAGAACCGCAAGACACTCGCAGTGATGCCGGTGTGTTAAAAATTACTATTCGGCAAAAAATGCCACCGATGGGACTGGTACCTCTGTCGTACTTCTGCTTGAAGTTCATGATAAATTCTATACTGAACGAGAAATATTGTGGACACAGCCGTACAGTCCAATAAAAGCAAAAGGGAAGCACAAGACAGGGCCGTCACCCGGCTCTTACCAATCCACAATGCATCATCATTAATTGTAGAAGTACGGGCTTTTTAACAAATTGCTGCAATGTCATTGCGCCTGATCAGACATTCTGATTACGTGAAGGTGGGAGCCTTTTTCCTAAGAGGACGCTATTAATCAGGAGGAAGAGCTACCTCAGCTGTTTCATCTGCTGTTTCTCATTACCTGTTGCTCTAATCCTGCTTTAATGTTGCTTGCTGTACGCTGCTCTGAGAGCTCCATATTCATGTGTCTTTTTATTTGAACAACACACGCACAGATGCAACTCTGATCCTGTGCTTGTTCATGCTTCTTTCCATCCAGCATGTCTCTGGGTTCCAGCGTTAGTAACGCTGGCGGGTCTAGATTTACAGCTCTTCACCGCGACACCCAATTAAAACCATGGCTTTCGATTACCCTGTGGGTCCTGAATGGAGCAAAATAAGAGCGTTCAAAATTAAATCTATGTCTGTGTGAATGGATTTTACCGTAGCACAGATGTTGGCAAAGACAATTCAATTTAGAAACGCACAGAACGTGCAACATTTCGCCATGTGTAAAGCATTTCTTTCTGTGCAACCTTTCATTACTTGTTTGTGTAACTATTCAATCAAAACCAATTAAGAAAGCATTTATCCTGGCACTCAAGTGAAAAAAAAAAAATCGATATTCAGTAAAGAAACAGCAGACCTATTTTCAGCTTTTTAAACTGAACCGACATTCTTGACCGGAAGCCAACCTGAGTTCAACTAATTTAGACGCATTATTTTCACTAAGTTAGTGAGATCTGAGATTCAGATAACACAAAACGCACCTCATTAGGAACTTGCATGAAGGTCCTGCAAGGTAGTTAGTGCAAATATTATAAAATTCCTGTGGTGAGAAACCCTTAACAATAAGCACGTTCCTTGGCTGGAGATCGCAGCACATCTGGTTGGATGAAAGGTTGGCCAAGGGTTAGGCGGCATGTAATTACTCCTGCTTGGCTCCTCTGATCTATTATCTTATAAGAAATAACTCGGAGATCCTTTAAAAGAGGAATCTGACACATCTGTGTGCATTAAATGATCACTTTATTAGGTATGCGTCTTTGTTTCAAATTTTTCAATTTCGCTTACAGTATAAAAGCAATTCGCAGTTCGATAATTGCCGACTGTAGTCCATCTGTCTCTCTACATACTCTTAGTCCAATTTAAAATGATCTCAAATGGTCAGAACCCCTACAGATCAGGTACTGTTGATAGGACTGCTGGCTTGTGTTCTGGTTCTACGATTGGATCAGACACAACAGTGCTGCTGTAGTTTGTAAATGCTCACAGTGTACTCTATTAGACACATCTACTTTATTGCACAAACTCGTAGAGGTAAAGTCAGAGACAGAAGTTCATCTGTCCTTGCACAGTTTTTGTTCATCTTCCTCTAATCCATCAGTGTTCACAGGACACTGACTAAAGGATTCTGGTGGCTGGATATTTTGGGTAGGTGGGATATTTTTGCTCCAGCAGTGACACTGAGGTTTTTACAAACTCAAAAAGATGGACTACAGTATGCAATTATGGAGCTACTCCTCTATGGTAAATGAAAGCACTAAATTGGACAACGATCTAGAAACAAGGAGGTGTACCTAATAAAGTGATTGGTGCGTTCCTTCTTTTTATCAAAAGGTGACTACTCCTACTTCCCCCAACAGGTATTCCCACGCACACAGTCAGACCTGGGAACGCAGTGTGCCGCAGTTTCCTTACCAGGTCCCAGTAGCTGCTATGTCAAATTTAAAACGCTGATGCTTACCTACAAAGAAAAAAAAACTGACCAGCCCCATCCGACACAAAGACTTTGATCAAACCCAGCCGACACCTTGGATCCTTTGAAACTCAAGCATGGCTCAAATATACCCCCACTCAATATCAAAAGACTCAACAAGACTCTTATCCAGACAGGAATCCAGGTGGTGGAAAGAACTTCCAGTGAACGATCAAAGTCTCACCTTTTCATCTTTTTAATAATAATTCCATTATTGCGTGTCATTCAAAAAAACCCAATTAAAAACACAGATTTATCAAGCTGCCATTGTTGGACCACTGACTGCTTATATCATTATTTTAATGTAATATTTGGTTAATGAAGGACCTATGCTGCTCCTTATTTTATAATAAGGTGTTGCTAGCAGCAGACAGTGAATAAATATGGGCGTTTGTAGATATATCCCCCTGCTCTTTTAAGTGTGGCTCTGAAATACTAATCAGTAAGTTGAGATAAAACCTCAGCCTCACCGTTGGGTCCATTAGCAAGACCCTTCAACTGCTCATCTCAATTGTAAGTCTCTCTGGATGCAGGTGTCTATTTAATAGTATGAATGCAATATCTGGTCAGAGGTGGTGCTGTGATGTTTTTATTCATTTGTGGAATGGGTAGAAGGTGGTATCTGATCAAATCAGAGTATATGGGTTTGGTTACAGTGAATAGCAGCAGGTCGTAAATGAAGACGAAGGGTTTTAGAGATCGTCTCCAAGCTGGGTAAGGATGCCATGGGGAAAAACAGGTTTCAATGGTTCAGGCGTTGCCTAAGATTACAACAAGGGTGTCATGACTCTCTTTGTGTTTGGTATTCTACATGTTCTTCCCTGAAGAAGAAGCTACAGTTTCTAAAGATGCCACTTCTATGTGACGTTGGCTTGCTTTCTTCCAGCTCACTATGGTGTGGATTCAATAACACAAAAAAGAGCAACTCGAATTAACTGATAAGAAATATTTTTCATTTTTGCTCAAATGTAACAACCAGTCAAATACACATACACACGCGCACGCACGCGCGCACACACACACACACACAAATGCAGTAACAGGCATCATCAAGAGCTTTATATGTGGTGTGAATGGCATCACTGGCAAATAGAATAGTGTTGAGATGGAAATGAAAGAGGGAAATAAACACAGATGCACTTTAATAGCACAGTGAGGGAGCTCTTGTGTCCTCTACATGGCCCTTTACCTTTTAGTGAATGTAAAACAAACTAAATCTCCATGCCCTCACACCTCCATCAATGTTCAGCTGTACACACCTGGGCCACCTCTGGAGGAAATTCTGCCATGAGCTCCAGGGTAAATGTGACATCTGGCACGTAAAAAGCAGTACTTTTGGAAACTTGAGGAAATGTGATGTTCAAGTCAGTGGACAATGACCAATTCCAGGAAGAAATCATGGAAGGAAGTGAAGATACATTAGGCAGTATTGTCAGGCAGTACTAATATTTCAGAACTACTGAAGAACCTGTTGGTTTATTCCCAGAGCTCCGAAACATTTAAAGCTCTAAAACAACTAAGTAAAGACCAAAGAAGACCAAGGCATTCACATTTTCTTCTGAACTACATAAAACATTTCATGGGGGCACTTGCAGTTTGATTACATGACGCTCTTGAATACTGTGAAATCATGCTCAAAGCTTGAGTGCACGCTGTTGTTATAGCAAAAGGGGAACATACCAAATACTAATAAAAACCGAAATTGAGATAATAGCAATAATATACTCTAAGATATCCTATTTGATCAATTATGTAAAGATTATGTAAATTTGTAGTTTTATGGCGGTACAAATGATACTTTGACATTAAGATGGAAATCATATAATAAACATAAATATACATTCAGCAGCAACAATCGTCTGTTCCAAGGCAAGTCCAACTGCAGTAAGATACTGTTGAGCAGTGTGATGAGGAAGGCAGCAGTGCATGAGGTAGGGAGTTATGTGGTCTGTATGAGTTTTGAACACTGGGAAATGTAGTAAGGAAAAGCTGTGATCATGCATTTTTTCCCATCTACAATACATAACGATGCATCACAACGCAAAATGTGATGTACATAGTGTATTTTTTAATCACGCCATCCAATGCATTTGCATTTTTTCAACAGCAGAGGGTGCAATCATATGTCACGCTGTCTTGTGTTCTTAGTGAGACTCCTATTTTCTTTGAATTGCAGAGGATTAAAGATTATTTATGTTTACATTTAAAAAAAAAGAAAAAAGAGTTTAAAAAATGTTAATTTTTAGAAGTTCTCACTTGGTTAATTAATATATGGTAAGGCGAATTTTGTTTACTTTTAAACATTTGCATGGCAAGTGCTGTTTAAAAAAGTACTAGAAACTGTGCATTGTTTTGCTTTGTTTACAGTTCAGAAATAAATGTACTAATTGTATCGATTGTAATTTACCTTACTAAAACCATGACTCGAGCCGAATAGGCATCAAATATTGTTCTAATGGAAAACCCTATTAAGAAAACATATGATGGTAGAATTTCATTTACGGATTTAAAGTATTTGTAGCTGCTATGCTGTACAAGAGAATGAGGAAGGGTAAGAGACTGTAATGCATCTTATTAATTATATTCAAAAAGTCAGTGGTGCAATAACTGTCCTCCGTTGTGATTAACCACAAGAGTGTGACCCCATAACAAGCCGACTTGGGATCTGGTCTGTATTGTGAATTGCAGGCCTTCCATTGCACCACTGGTGCTGAGGAAAGCCGGAGGTCATTAGGGCTTTTGCAAAAAAAGAACCTTCAACACACCTCACTGACAAAAGGTCACAGCGTATCCAATTACTACTGACATTTTCCGTTCAAATTCTTTAACTCGGGTGAAGAGGGCTTCTTGGGGACCCGTTCATTGCATAATCTGAGCATGTTTTAAAGACTTGAAGGGTCCCAGCATGTGTCAAATGTACCTGTCCATCACCACAAGCCCAGCTCTGAGCCCGGATTTCATACGAGTAATTAAACCTGAGTGTTTGCCCAGTCTCACACCGTCACCATCTATAGCTGGAAGTCCATGCAAACATTTTACAAAATGATATTTAATGGGAGCTGGACAGATAAATAGTGGTGAGTGGTTAAGGTACAGGTTCAGATGACAAGTCTTTACTGTAAGGCTCTTAAACGACTGCTTGGACTGGATTATGTGACAGTTTAGTAATGCACACAGTCACACACTAAGGGCCACTTTAGAGACACAAATTAACCTAACATGCATGTGGACTGTGGGAGGATACCGGGGTACATGGAGTAAACCCATACAGACATGAGGACATGCAGACTGCACACAGAAAGGATCCATTCCGCTCTACCCTGGGTATGAACCTGGGACCTTATTGCTGTGAGACACCGAACCACCGTGCTGCCGGGAGAATACCAAATACTAATTTTCTGAAATGTACACTTTATTCTCCCCAAATATCCACTCTATGTTTGATTATATGATTCATAGGTTGTGTAACGATGCATCATACCGCATATGGCCAACAGCCTTCAGACACACGAGTGACATAAGCATTGGGACACAAACCCACACAAAGACAAAAGCATTGGAACACAAACCTGCACATGAACAAAATACATGATACTGGGCATGGTCAAAAGTAGTAAGACACATTCTTTTTACTTTTCACATTTTACACACAGTTGTATTTTCTTCAGGAAATACAGATCTAGTTCTGAAATGTTATTCTTCAGAAATAAAAAAGGAATCTTTTCATGCAGCTATTTAATATATAGTGAAGCTACAGTAAAGCATTTTGTTTACAATACGGGTTTGAAGACCCATTCATTCCGCACCTACCTCAACTAAAAGCCCCGCCCTTGTCCTTCTATCTCTTTAAAAAAAAACACAACTTCTACAGTTTCAGAGGTGTATTCTTGTTTAGATTCCTTATTATTAAGAATGGATTATGTTACTGATGTCTTAAAGCACTTTTGTAAGTCTGGATAAGGGCGTCTGCTAAATACTGTAAATGTAAATGTACAATATTAAACCTTTTCTACACTGCTCACACAAAATAGGAGATATTTTATTATGGTATATATTTAATTCTGAAGTATCCCTTGATATACTTGAGCATTTGAGCTGAAGGCAACTGGACTTCTTGGTTTTGAAGACGTTTTTGCCTCTCAACCAAAAGTTTTTTTCAGTTCTAGAAGCTGTTGGGCAGATGAGGATTTTGAGGATCACAGGGGTCAAGGTATTACTCATTTGCGAGTCGTTGCCCAAGCGCCTCATCAGAATCTAGAACCAGAGAAGCCTATCGGATAAGAGTTGACACGTCTTCTAAGACCAAGAAGAAGATTTCTTTAACTCAAACACTCAAGTCTTCTATAATACATTTAAGAGAAAGACAAAGAAGCCCTTTCACTAGAGGTCTTAGACTTTGGGCACCTACTGTAAACATCCCCTCTTTTCCGTTTTGTAAGCTTTTCGGTTTTTTATTTAAAAAAATGAAAATTCTTTCACCTCTTTTAGCCTGTTTACTGTTTAGATAAAATACTGGCCAGAATGACACCTCTAAACTGATTGAGAGTCCATAGTTCTCTGTTTAGGAGATTAATCACCCAAGGTCTACAGCTGTACGTGATTTAGTCACCAGAGGTAAGAAGATGCATGACCAAGATCTGCAGTTGTATATAATTTAGCAAGATTTGCTCAGAGCTCAGCTGGAAAGCAGCCAAAGTTTGAGCGCCATGATTTGTACAAATCATTGGTAGTATCGTTCCACCGGACAGATCGACCTGGGCCTTCCAGCCATTCTTCTAGCCATTTGGAAATATCAATGGCAGACTGAGGCACAGGTGTTGATGACCGTTAAGTCATTCTATCATCTGAGCATAGCCTCATGTGGGTCACGAAGACACCGGCAGATGGAAGTAAGGGTTTTTTTTTCCTGGTGCTGCAAATCTGCAGAACCCTCACAGGTCCTTAACCCATAAAGCACATGTGAAATGAGCAGTAGCAAGACGGCTGGGGTTCTCTGTGGAACTTCACCTCGCTTCACATCCACCCGTCTGAGCTCATGGTTGAGTGAGACAGAAATTACGCTCGGTCCTTCTCCTCCCCATTCCGATGGTTCCTAAGTATGCTAAGTAAGCAAGGCTGCATCTTCAGATCATTGAAGCTATCAAAGTTTTCCTGAAAAAGCCAATGACTGGCCCGGCCCAGGTCATGTGACTGCCCTTGTTAGTAACTATGTTCACACAGCTGGCAAGTTTCCCAATTCCGACAATTCTTTTAGACTCTTTGCACAACTCTTTACTGTTACCTACTGTATATCAAAATAATTATTTTTTATTTTCTTGCCACTGCATCCACAAGCTCCTGTGGGCACGTTTCTTTAAAGATTTCATCAAACACAGAGCCGTGTTGCTCGGTGGATAACACTGTTGCCTCACAGCGAGAAGGGTCCTGGGTTCAATCTCATGTGATGCTCACAGTTAGGTTAATTGGTGTCTCTAAAGTGCCCCTAGTGTGTGAGTGTATGTGCCCTACAACGGATTTGTGCCTGGTCTAGGTTGTTCCTACCTTTCACATTGTGCCCCCGGCACCGGTTCTCCTGCTACTGTCCAGGAAGCAAACAGATAAGAATGTGAATAAATGAATGAAACACATGGTAGCGAGAGGCGATTGTAATTTCGTTTGCACAGACACCAGGCCTACTATTTATGAGGTGTGCTACTTCTCTGTCCTGCTACTAAAAACCTCTCACTGCTTTTATTTCCCTTTTTACTCAGTGCACATTTATGATGACTAATGTGAGTAAAAATGATATAAAAGTCATTGGATATGTGTCGGATTTCAACACCAAGTATGAAAGTGGTCCAAATGAATCCAAAATGTTTGAATACAGCCATAGATAGACATATAAGGTTGAATTCTGCTGAATGTCATACATGTGAATTTCTCCATTAACCCACAATTACCAGAAAAACACTGCATTGTGGGTTATATATCTGGAATTGAAGTTTTTTTTTTTTCCAATAGTATGACCACTAACAAGAGCTGGTTTACACCTGAGCATAGCTTCAAAGATGAGAAAACGAAGAGTCTGTATCCGAAATGCATAAAACAGCACTTGGAATAAGGTACAATATACCCTGATTTGTTCAGCCACGATAAAGTCAGTTAACATGGCTACACGTACATGAGCTGAACCACCAAACCACCAAGCCAAGGACATCATGAAATCTGACTACTTTGGCCATCCATACAACAATATACAAGGTTGCTTAAACCGAGCTTATTAGTTCCACATTCAGCATCAGTGAATAATAAATTGGCAGCACAGTGCTCATGGAAATAGCAAAATACACTTTCCACAGGTGCATCTGAAAATGCCAGTCCAACCCTGAGATATAAATGTGCCACCACAGCTTCGAAAGCGTTTCACCCTGAAAATGGCAGCGATGGGTTTTCGCAATTCTCAGGACAAATCTTAGGACGATCCTGCTGACAAATTGGCCATTCAGGAAACATGACGTCGCACCGTCAGAGAGGATTTCACTCTGCTCCAAACCCTGACAATGCAGAAATATCACTTTGAGAATCGCCCCATGAGAGCTGAATGTAAAAGCTGCCTACCATCTGTCTCAAAGCACTCAGTCCTCTATCTATCCCACTTTTCCTCACTTGCTGGTGGTAAACAGGCAGGTCCGTGGGTGAGCTGACCCTCAAATGACCTTACTATCGGTTTTTTTCACCCAGCACTTCAGACGATCTTGGCTGCCACAGAAACAGAAATGGATGTTTCCCTGCACCGCTGATATACTTGATGGGCTAAAGGTTAAGTAGGACACAGCAACTCCTGGGAAGACTTCAGCGTCCCTTTATTTATTATCAAAAACGAAGGAACGCTGAATGTGGCGCCCAGTGCACCATAATGCTGTCTGGAGTCGAGAACCCCAAATAGGGTTGTTATGTGTGAATACTGTTGATTATTATGCATTAGTTTTCAAGAAAGATAGGCAATGGTGAAATCCATGCAGGGACCTAGAAGAACATTTAAACACAAAGACCATGCTTACAGGTCATTTTAAGCATTTTAAGGATCAGGATTGTATCTGGATCCACAAAAGCCACAAAAATGTAAATGTGCCCAGGATGCACTTGTAGCAGATTTAAATCCTATTGTTGAACCCACTTCAGGATGATGTCTGAGATTCATTATAGCCACATATTAAATAACTGCACTTCAAGGCTGATACTCAATCACGGCTCTCTGCAATAGTGGGCAAACTTATTTGACCGCTGGGCAACCCAAGTAGGATAAATAGTACTTAGAAGTAAAAAAAAAATAAAATAGATTAAAAAATGACCTCTGAGGTTTAGATTTGCAGTTTATCTCAAAGTGGTAGATATATGTTCCCCTTACCTGCTAGCAAAATGAACATCATGGCTCCCAAGAAACCATTTTTGGGCCATTTCCTGGCTAAGCAAGTACAGATATGTGCCATTTAATCTCTAAGCAATTAACATTCGTTCGGTTTAACAACTGTGGTCTTAAATGTATATTAAATTATAATTGGAAATAAAAATCTGTCTTTTAACACTGAACGTTTTGGCCGTAAACAGACTTAAAGCAGCAGACATTGAGACATTGTACAGCGCTGCTCAATGAATGAGGTTACAGCATGAAAGTGTGTTTTAATTCCCAGATTTTACGTAATAGCTAACAATGAAACGCCTAAAAATTAACTATGGTTGTCCCATGTTTTTTGGTGGGATGAAAAACTATGAATGGTAACTTTGGTTGCTCTAGCATGTTTTTTTCTATAGTTTCTACTACCTATAAACTACACCATGTTTCTACGCCATGGTTTTACTGTGCTACTTTGCCTAACAACAAGAAGGGTCTGGGTTCAAACCCCAGATAGAGCATTCTGGGTCCTTCCTGTGCCTGTGTGGGCTTACTCCACGTACTCTGGTTTCTTCCCACAGTCCAAAGACATGACCTAGATTAACTGGTGTCTCTAAAAGTGCCCCAAGTGTCACCGCCTATTTCACGACTTTTTCCAGGATCAAGCGGTTAAGAAAGTGAATGACTGAATGATTCCAGTTTAGGCTACGGATGGTAGTGTTCCACTCGTGTTTTCAGCGGTAACCCTGACACATTTATGTCTTGTTAGCATGCAGTTTTCTTGAGAAAATACCCTTCATATTTACACTACAGTTGCCCAAAAAGACCTATACCCTAAACCCTATTTCAGCTTTTGGGTATCTAACTGGTTAAGGCTCTGGGCTTCTGATCAAACAGCTGTAAGTTTACTCCACTGCTTCCTCCGCACTGCTTGGCTCATGAACAAGGCTCTTAACCTTCGCCTCCTCGGCTCAACTGTATGTTGCTCTGAATAAAGATGTACTGTAAATTCTTTAAAAGTGGCCTAGACTTTGAGTACCTCCAGATAAAGCACACCTAGAAAACAAAACTACAGCCCTGGGTTCTGATTTCTGTGTTCAGGTGGCTGGACTTTATTAGAAGATGCATTTCTCCACGTTTCTAACTGTACAGTCAGTGGACCCAGTGCTGGAGAAATTATTACTGAGGTCTTATTTGAAACTCCCAGGTCAGTGGAATGGAATCTTATTTCCCTGTGTCATCTGCTAAAGTCTTTAAACCTTTGCAGGTCTGACACATTTATTCCAGTAAGATTTTTTCCACGATAAAAGTCATAGTGCAACTAGGAGATGCATAGCTGTGGATTCCAAGAGGTAGTGGAACAAAAAAAACGTCTCTTAGCAAACCCAAATATCATAGAGGAACTTTGCAGCCGGTAGATTGTTACAATCCAATCCACCCTGAGAAACCACAACCTGAAGTCTCCAGCAAGGTAGAAAGAGGTTAAAAAAAGTCTTAGAGTCTTATCCTACATAAGAAACTCTGTATAGAAAAGCTTCATATCAGTGGCACTACTATTCTGGTATATTTACATAAACAGTATTTAGCAGACGCCGTACTTGTAGCGACTTACAAATAAGGAAGGGTGATATGACAATATAAGATCGTGAAGGTTTAAAATGCCTCAGTGATCTGCCTTATTACAGAGATCGCAGGATGTGTTATAATTAAAACAATGTACTTTCCCTGGAAACTCTGTAATAGCGTCACAAGGTTTTTAACACTCACAATCTACAGTAATTAACTAGAATAATCACTATTCCACCTTGAGGGATCCTTGACGAACACAGGATTAAACCAATAAAAGCCTAGAGTGGGCGGGTCTTTAGAATACATTCGTTTAGCGATGGATGCAACAGCAGAAAAAAATAAAAGGAAAAATGAACCATTCGAATTTTTTTAAACAACCTGTTCAACAACGTCAAAAGAAAGCATCCCAAATAGTATGCCAGATAGCTGAAACTCTCAATTTTGACAGTTTAATGGGTATCATATTCTTAGCCAGGGATAATGTTACAGCATCAGTGATGTTTTTTTCCATGCTTGACATTCTCATATGGAGCATATTTCCCACCATTACTGAACCCTTGATGTTCCTTTGCAATTTGGAATTCAGAGTACATTTATATTTACATTTATGCCATTTGGCAGACGGCCTTAAGCAAAGCGACTTACAATTAATACAGTCTTACAATCCAAGCAGTTGTGGGTTAAGGGCCTGGCTCAGGATCCCAACTGTGGCAGAGGTGGGATTTGAGCGCTGGACCTTGTGATCCATAGTCCAGTACCTTAAGCACTAGACCACCACAGTATTTGGGGCACTTTCTTTTGAACTTTTGAAACGATTTGTTATGTTTTCGCCAAACTGTCCTTGCATATTATTGTGAAACAAAAAGGTTGCATCAGGTCCAAAATCCAGTTCCATTTGAGTCCTAATGATGGACTTTCTAGTCACCAGCTTCTCTGTGTGTTGTCAAACAAATGAGAATGGTATGTTAATTAATAGCATTAGGCTATTATTGCTTTAAGCGTGTGTCTGTTAATGTAAAATGGACCTGTGAATAGGGTAGCATCTAGCTGTTAAAGCATGTTGGAATGCAATATCAGATTTTTCAGTGCAAGTATGAAATTGTGTTGACTAGGAGTATATCTTTCTGTTAAGATAGATTTTGGAGACATTTTAATAATATACTATTGGAGAGGTTTCAGTTGGAAAAACATCCTTTAGTTTTTTTATTGCACCAGTCCAAAACAGCATTGAGGTTTAGAATCCAGCTGCTGGAGAATGTGTGGCTTAGTCAATGCAAATCACTTCCATATCTTTTGGGAATGCATGGCCTTGACGGGGTATTGGGAGGTAATCCATCATGCTCTCTGTACTATATTTTAGATAAATATGTCCTTCAGTTTTGGTTCTCTTTACCTGGCAAATCTCTTCATGGGTGTGTGTCAAAATGATATGAGATTGCTAAAAGCCCTAGCCCTAGCTGCTAGCAAGAAAGCAATTACTGGAAAATGACTACCTCAGCAACATGGATTGACATGGCATTGTTTACCACATTTTTACCATGAAAAAGTCAACTTATTCTGTAAGAATTCAGATAGGTCATTTTGAACAGATATGGGTTATATGTAGCTCTATGCTCTACAGATATGAGCCCACATAACTCCCCAGCACCCAAATTTTATATAGGATTGTAGGACCTCCCTTTAGTTCCTCTTCTTCCCCCTTTTGTAATGTAAATAGTTCTTTTTTCATATTACTGAATAAAAATTCATGGTAACCTAATTTTTAAGCACAGCTAATTGCTGTTTTACCATATAAGGAATGTGCCTATATTTTATTATCATTGTTAGCAGCACTGTCAAGGTCCTGTGGTGTCTGTTATAAGAAAACGATAGCTTTAAAATAATACAACTGTGTGGGTTCCTGTATAGTAAAGTAGCCATGTTGTCACATTCAGTGTATTACAGTTGATTTCCATACAGTGCACTGATGATAAGCACCTCTCGTTCTCAAAAAGGTATCAAAACTAAAAAGAAAAAGGAACACGTATCTGAGCTAGTATTCAAAACGTCCTGCTGTCAGGTAAGACCCTTGAATTTCAGCTGTTCTGCTTGAAAAATAACTGTCAGCTGAATAAAGATGACTAAATTATGTACATATAATTTGATAGAAACAGGAGCATTCTGAGATGAAAAATACCTTTAAAGTTTAGATGTGCTATGAACATGTTTTCAACGTTAATAATACTAATAATACGTGAGACTTTTATACCCCCCTGAAACAACCAAAGGATGCTATGCAAAACAAACTAAACTAATCAGAGGTCATCGAAATAGAAGGGGAAGCAGATAGACACTGAGATAACAGGTCGGCTTTAAGATGTGATTTAGGAAGAAGAAAATGAAGAGCTGGAGGCGCCGGATATTCCAAAGCATATAGGCAGCAAGACTAAATGCCCTGCCACCAAAAGACCTGTGGACCGTGAGGAGACCTGCATCAGAGGACCTAAGATTATGAGAAGGAGTTCATGAATGGTTAAATCTGTAAGTTAGGGGGTGTAAGACCATTTAATGTATTAAAAGTAAAGATGAGCGATATGAACTGAAGATTCTTGCGGTGGCATTTTGAAGACCCTGCACACGGAGACAAGATTTAGTGGGTAGACCAAGGAGCAGTGAATTACAATAATCAAACATGGACATGATAAAAGCGAGAACAAAGGCTGTGAATCCTTAGGAAACAACATCAGAAGCAAACGTCAAACATTAGAAGGACGAAAAAATTGTGATTTAACCCACAAACTAATAAGAGATTCAAATGAAGCAGAATCAACAGCAGAAAAGTGACAATATGAGAGTAGATTTAGTACCAACTTTAACTTTAAAAAGCTCCAAAGAAGAAATCTTCCAGCCATTGTGTCTTGGCTAAGCTAGCATATTTGAGTAAGGGTTTAACTGGGTATGTATGAAAACTAGAGTGCCTGATTGGTCTAGGTTCCACTATTAATCCGAAGGCTTCTCCAAACCTCTACTGTTTGGGCCTTGAACAAGCTTTTGAGCTTTGTCTGCTTTGCACATCTCTCTGAATAAATGTGTCATGTAAATTCCTTTAAAGTTGCACAGACTTTGAAGGAACACTGATTTTAAGTGCTTTAAGTGATTGAGTTTCCAAAGTACTAATCAAAAGGTCGTCCTGTTGGGCACCTTAAGCATGCACCTTAACCTTCAGCTAATCAGCTGTACGTTATAAATGTAACTTGCAATTGGAAAGAGCCACTCAACCTTGTTTCATCTCTTATCTGTCCAGAAAATGTCTCATCATA
Organism: Parotocinclus haroldoi; assembly: GCA_034779995.1. Lineage (NCBI taxonomy): Eukaryota > Metazoa > Chordata > Actinopteri > Siluriformes > Loricariidae > Parotocinclus > Parotocinclus haroldoi. Next base: position 38,612 of record JAUZST010008346.1, read on the forward strand.
TCATGTGCTTTTGGAATGCAGTGTTACTAAGGAGACCCAAAGAGGTACTATGAGAACAGAGTCAGGTGGAACAACTGCAATTCTGATATCTTTTTCCTTTTCTTTTGTGCTAAAAGCCCCCCCATCCCCCAAACACACACACACACACACACACACACACACACACACACACACACACACACACACACACACACACACACA
>JAUZST010008347.1:0-13615 GCA_034779995.1 Parotocinclus haroldoi
ATATATATGTTTACAATTCTGATGACTGAGATATAAAAACTGTAATCAAATAAATCACCATCTGTTACATTTCCTCCGCTACCGCATGATATTTTTCATCCTATTACTGGGATTTCATAGTAAGTCACATTTAATCAGAAGTGGAATGATCTTCATGTATAAAACAAGTGGTAAAACATTAATCATTACTTATCCTGATGAATTATACATTTATTTCAGAACTAGCAAGCTTTAAACACAAAAATACGCTGGATAACAAAATATTCTATGAAAGCTTCATTTCTCACAAGGATATTAAGAAACACGTTAATAATACATTTGTTTCAGCGTGCAATCAGCAGAGTGTGTGTACATTTGTGTAATTGAACATGACCAAAGTAGTATAAAGTACTATGCAATTTGCCTGGCAGACATTAAATAGTCAGTATTATATAAGTCTTACTTATGTTCTCCTTCTTTTATAGTTTGACACCATTGTTTAATGTTTGCACCACTCTTTCAAATCTCAACTCTCTCGTCTGTCTTTTTTTTCTTAGCTCTCATTCACTTTTATGCTATCTATACATGCTCTGAAATTTAGGTGTATAGTGAATGTGTGGCCAGCAAACTTATACCAGAACAACCCACACAAACAAACCACCATATCTGTGTCACTGCAGTGCTGAGAATGATCCACCACCCAAATAGTACCTGATCTGTGGTGGTCCTCTGGGGGTCCTGACCACATGCATACCTAAACATATAGTACATATAGGTAGGAATAGAGTTCACAAAAAAGACTGGGTTTAGTTCCAGGGTAATTGCTACAAGACCCAACCAGGAGCTTCAGCACTAGGAGGGTTTATATAGGGGAAGCGCAGCCAGCTGTAATTGAGCAGTCAGCTCTGGACGTTGAAAGCATCAGATGGGAGGCATGTTGGATTTTGTAGCTATGAGCTGCTCTTACTTAGTGAAAACATTTTAACCAATTAGAATTTTAACCAATTTCTGCAACTAACCTGCTTCTCAGAAACATTTTATTAAAACACAGTGTCATAAGTACATTTCTCTCTCTAAAATGTGTATTGTTGAAGATTTAACATGTTTACATAGGTTTACATATTGTTCTTTTTCAGCACATAAAGAGGTAAATTTTGATATTGTACCACCATTGTACCAGATGTATGGCTTGGCATGAAAGTTGTGTAGTGTTGCATTCTTTATCCCTGCCCTAAGTGTCTTGGTAGCTGAGTAAATGTATATGTTAGCAGTTGCAGTAGTAGCAGTTTATACTGCTTAAAGATTTGTTCCTAGAACCATAACACAGTCACTCACACAGTACAGCTAGTCTTCATTAGCTGCCTTTGCTCAGATAACATACTGATTCTTTCACAATATCCCGCATAATGCTACCATTGATTCTGAGGTGACAAGCAGAGTGCAAGCAATGAATCCTGGGCTTGTAATAGGAACCGAGCTGTCTCCCACATGCTAGAGTTATCACCACCGTATCACAGCCATGAATCTGCTCATTTTAGCCCAAGACCCTCAGACAGAGACTGTCTTTCTGACTGGGCTGCTCACGAAAGGCACAAATACAGCAAGGCCCTGACACTGTTGATAAACAGCCAGAATGGGCCTCAGTGGAAGTGTTTCATGAACAGGCGCTGAAAAAAGGGAGTTTTAAAAAGCAACGTCAAATGTGAAGGGTTTCTTTTGCTTACTCAGAACCAGCTGAGAGAGAATGAGAGCAAGCAGAGAACAAGTGTTTTCTCACTGAAGCAACAAATCTAGGGCACAACTTTACATTCCACTCAGGGCATTACAGAGTACTGGCAGAATATCCATGAGGAGCACAAGCATTTCTTTCTCCTTAAGTGTTTTGAGGTTGATTTAAATATTTTAGGGAAGGAGAGAGCTTCTCTTTGACCAGGACCCTTACCACTAAAAGCAGATTATCTTTGGTTATTCAGGAAGCTCATTAAACAGGTACAGATCTGTTAATGCAAATATGGCACAAATATTTCACATTCAGATATCAGTGTTTAAATACATCTAAGGTTCTAATGCTCTATGCAGAGACAGAGTGATACTGATCTTTAATAGCAATCCCCTAATTATCATATTTTCATTACCTCTGCAAATTAAAAATTGAAGACCTTGTGACAGCCATTAATTATTTGATTTTTTTATAGTGATGGCAGTTGGAAGACACTGAGGGGCTTCAGTCTAGTCAGATGCCATAAGTAATTAAAACACTTCCTTTCAAAAGTGGTATGGTTATCAGGTGCTCTCAAACATTATAAATAAATGACAGGTTATTAACGTGAATATACAGTAGTTACTGATACTGATATAACTTCTATATTTTTAAATGTTAGATGTCTAAATGAGTTTAAGGTGCTTTTATTTTCCATTTACACAAGTAAGTGTACATATGAATTTATGTGCAGTATCAAAAACAAAATAATTTAAAACAAAGCAGGTGATAAGAATTTAGGTACTAAGAAAAAAACAAACAACTAAGCATACAGAACATAATTAAATAACACAAAATTTGAAATAATAATAATAATATCAATTATTAGTATTCATAACAGTATTATTAGTAAGTGTATAATAATAAGTATAATAAGTGCATAATAAGTGTTGTTATTATCATTGTATAGTAATAAATGTATGTATATCTGCAACTGTGTAGAAGCTAAATAATAATATCAAAGCAATTCACATAAGGATTTGCCATCCATCCTTTACGATTAGAAAACAGTTTAAAACCATATTTAAAAAAAAATTGGAAAGCCAAATAGACATATTGACCAAAAAATTGTTTGATTACTAAATCTCAGTATGCAACTTCTTGAAGAAGGATATGTGTATTATCCAGTGCACTGCACACCTGTATACATTGCATAATTTCTGCTCTATTTCTTTGTAGCCTACAGCATCTTCACTGCTTTAAAATATCCGGTTTAATTTACTCCCTATAGTAAGTGCAAGTCACCTGTTTAATGCAATATAATGCTTCATTTACTAGCTTTTCTGAAAGATGCTTAACATATGTGAAACAGATGATGATGATGTTTATGGGACCCCAAGGTTGGCTGATAACGACACAGAACCGGTGATGAATTTGAGATTAGATTCTCCTTTAAAGATGAGGTTGTGTCACTTCTTTTATTGGGCCACATTTTGCACAAAAGACAATCAAATGGTCTAAACTGTACAGCATGCCAGTAAAACCATATATAACTAAAGGGCAAAACATTACAGCTTGACAAATGTTTACTCGGAATGTTGGTGCAGCATGGTGGACAATATTTCCTTCTTCCTCTGGGCAAGATCTCAGTTCTATCAAAGTACTACCCACCATGAAGTACTGACAGTATGACGAAGTGGGAGTCACTTAAACCAGGCAACACATGTACAAACACACACACACACACACACACACACACACACACACACACACACACACACACACACCAGGCTACAATTTCTTCAAGACTGCAAGGGAAGTTGAGCTTTGTTCAGAATCAGCTGCTTATCAAAAAGCGACTTACTCAATTTTGTTGACTTATATGTCATTTAGAGAACACTGGTCAAGTCCCTAAAAATATTTCTACTTAGTACGATAGGGTCACAGACCATTTTCTTAAAAAGAAATGAAGGGCAAAATTTTATGCATAAATAAACATTTATGATGACATATTTTATGATGTTAACTTCCTCTTTTTGAAAGACTAACAGACACCACTGGCACACACATGTACGCGCACACACACACACACACACACACACACACACACACACACACACACACACACACATTCATGATAATCAAAGGTTTTGGGGACCTTCCACTGACAAAATGATTAATTTAGCTTATTAAGGCTACACCTAACATTTACCTTCCTTTGCATCTTATGATTTTTAATGAATGAATTTTCCTTCTGAGAAACAACACAATGTCCCCACAACAAATGTAAAAATTAAATGTCAGCACTTTTTATCCTTGTGGGGATGCTTGATCAACATAATCATACTATCAAACTATACCCCACCACCACCACCCACATACAGCAGGAGATGCTCTCTGCTTTATATCACACATGCTCAATGACATCAGAGGCAGACAGGCAAACGTCGGCACTGTACAGAGGCTAATGCCACTAACATGATTTATGCTTTCTGTCTCACACCTCCTGCCTCCCCCCAACTTGTTCAAAGTAATGATATTCCCCATTTGAGGCTGTCTGACAGATAGATTGGAAATCAAGAACACCAGATAATTAATGCCGTTTTGATGTCGTGCCAGGACCTGATTGATTTGAAAACTCCAATCCACAGTAGGCATTATAGAACTGAACAGGAACACCACCTATAATTTGGCACAGAGTTTATTGAAATTTGCTACTGCCTAGGTTGTTGTGGGATATTACATGATAATTGTGGGTATTTGAATGTCTTTAAAGCCACAAAAGTAAACATCAATGGAAAATCAGAAAATCAAATACTTTTATTTTAAACTCCAGAATAGCTTTCCATATACTTTCATTAATTTAAACTAGCATTTTAGGCCATTCTCTTCTTTCCTTTTTTGTGTTACACTCATTCTCAGCGCATTCAGTTCAGCTCTTTAAACATTGGTTCAGGAGAGTTTTAAGGGTCAATTTAATTTATGTTAGCAAGCACAGAACAGTCAGGCAACAATGTCCATTGCAGATGAGCTACAATGGATGGTAATATAATCTGTCAACTGCTGCTGACAGGAGACAGAATTTTAAAACAGCCTGAACTCCTGAATGATTCATTATGCCTATACATTTTGTGGAGGTCATATCGATTGGTCTGGGAAAGTAAATGTTTAGTCGATTCACAAATTCATCATGAATTTTGTGCCTAATGTAACCAAATATACCAAATAGTTTACATAAAGTAATACACATTTTAAAGCCCTCACCTACCTTTTAAACACTCCTCAGTGTTAAACTGTCATGCTACACACTTTCTTTCTCTTGTCGCAGATGCACACACTTCCCTCCCAAAATCCCACTGTCTCCACTGTCTCACTTTCTCCAACTTGCCAGCCTTTTAATGCCCACACCTGTATCTGATTAGCTGCTACTCAATTACATTACCTTGTCTAACTATTTAAATGACTCCAGAAATTCTGCTGTCTTTTTTAGCATTTCCAAATGTTGTCTGCTTGGGGCTCCTATGCATGTGCATGCAAAACATGACCTAATTATGCTAGGACTGCAGCCTTCACTGTGCAGACTGCTCATAGGCACAGTCCAGACCAAGCATGGCATTAAAATTGGGATCTCTGAGAGGCTCCAATTATTTATTAATAGATATAAATAAACAATATAGATTGATATTTGTATAATATAATATTATATACAATATAATATTAATATAACATTAAGAGATTAATAGATTTTATTTATCTATAATTAACTACCAAATTGTTACGCCCAAAATGAAGGGATAGTTTTATTTGTTTCACATGTTAACAAACTATTGCAGTACACACAGTAACGTGTTGGGATTTGAGTGGCAAGTCCTTGCACACCTGCGCTGATTCATATTAGGATTTTTTTCAGATTGATATTGGCGCTTGTCCACTGAAGAGACCCACCTGATCGTTCAGGTATTAAAAGTTCATCCTGTGCAATGTCTCGTCGCACCCTCGCCTTTTATTGGTACCTTGTAGCACTGCGGCGTGAAGTGTGGTATTGGTAACACTTCCATGTGAGGTATTCAGGGAAACCCTGCACTAGAAAAGTGGAAGAGTGAAAGATTGAAAGGTCTGGGGTAAATCTTGAAGAAATCAATGTTTGTCTAAAATCTCAATGTACTTTTTGGACACTTCCGGACAAGGTTGAAATTCTTTGTACTCTTTGAAATTTTTTTGTGCAGGTAGATTTTTAAGTGGCGTTTGTTAATGTAACTCCATTTTGTAATGCTTGATAGAGGTTTGCCAAAGTAAACTGGTAAACTGATCTTCAGTTTAGGCTTGCATAGACCTGAAATAAATATATTTGGTTATTACTGTCTGCAGTTAAACAAAAGTCAAAGAAAATGTAAAAAAAAACACTGCATTGTTTTACAATTTGTATTCTCCATCACAACTTTTTCTGATCTGAGGTTGTAGTAAATCAACAGATACAAAGTTATGGATGTGTTTGACAAACAGCTCAGAATGCAACGGACAGCTTGACATTATGGGATTCTGTAATATTGAACATTCATCACCCTGGTCTGCTTCATGGAAGCATTTATCTCAAACTAATATTGTACTTGGAGCCTGGAGACAGGACTTAGCCAGTGGGCTGGACTGTTGGTGTCACTTAAAGCCTGTAGCATGCTATCGACCGAGCCTGGCTGTTGAAAGCTAGAGGAACAGGATCGGCTAAACATGTATTATAACTAATCAATACTGAGTGAGGAGCACAGAGATGGAGTAAACACACTGCTTATCCCATAGTCCCCTAATCCCATAGCTCCTGTAATTCAGGGTGATCTGGCAGATCTAGAGAGAAGGTAAAATAAAGAATGAAAGGTGACAAGAAATATGAGGAACATTGCACATGGGAAACCCGCTACATATATAGTGTTGTATTAGTTACATGTCTGCTCTTAAATATACAGATGGCAGTGTAACCTGGAGTAAAAACATTGCTCGTAATTGATACATTGCTCCAGTATGGAAATAGCCTCTGTAAAAGAATACAGACAGGCTCACTGCCATTAACTGTACATATTTAGATTCATGTTAAATCACTGGTAATTCTATTATTTAAAAAGCAGTCTTTTGAGATATGGATGAATTGGTCACTGATACTGCATAGTAATGCAGTGAAGTGAAGAGACGAAAATTCTCTATCAGTCCTATATAGCTCTCATTACCTTTTATGCACCAGGGCACTGCCATCTGTATGCTTTGTTCCATTGATCCTTTACAACTATATACACTGAAATAGCTTTGCAAGGCCCAGTGAAGTCTGTAGTGAAGTAATGGATTTCTTATGGAGGTGTAATGAAATCATTTAGGAGTGTGAGGTGTGAGAAACTGGGGAAGGAACAGGGAGTGAGGGGGTGTTGATTTAATCTCCTCCATTTTTCTCTGCCCCTGCCTTTTAGCTTACCATCTACAGGAGAATAGGGGATGGACAGATTCATTACAATTAGATTCTCTGTGTCTACTTATTGCATATCAATATTCAGCAACACCACCTACGATGGGGGTGCATGGATTAGCACTGGCCTGCACTGTTCCAATGGCTACCAGACTGCTGATGCCGTACTGATGAACTTCTGTTAAAACGACGGCAACGTTTGATGATTCATTTGACTTATTCATTCCTGCACAACTGTAATCAGTCATTTGTCTTAACAAATAAAAGAGGGGAATTATGTACAAGACCATGAGACTACTGATAAACAAGGGTAAATAAATGGTATCAGTTTGAAGGCTTGCCCACACCTTTGTCACTCATTCACCCAGTCATCCTCAACAACCACTTTATGTTAATCAGGATGGCAGTGGTTCCTGATCATGCACTGGGAATTTTTTAGCTGAATGGTTGCTCTTTCAGGAAACTTAATAGTGATATTAATGTAGTAGATGTTTCTACTAAAATTCATTAGGAGAAATAGACCTAAAAGGACATGGGGTTGCACTGTGGCTAGGTTGGTAACAGTGTGCTGGGCTCGATCCTAGGTGGATCAGGCTGGGTCCTTCTGTGTGAAGTCTGCATATCCATATATATTTTTCTCATGTATTTAATTGCAACCCTAAAACAAAAACATGGTACAGTATGGAGCATGCAGATAAACAAAACTGCACTGCATTTAGTTTGACTTTCATCTCATTGCAGTGGGTGCCTTGGACATACCATGACAAACCCTGGCTTTTTAACTTTTTGCTGAAAAGTCAAGTCATATTTATGTATATAGTGGTTTTTACAATGGAGCATACAATGTCTCAAAGCAGCTTTACAACATTATGATATCTTAAAAGGCCAATCCCAACTTGAGCAAGCTGACAGTGGCAAGGAAAAACTCTCTAAAAGTCCCTAAAGACTCGAAAAAGAACCCATCCTAGCAATATTATAAAACCAAAAGAAAGCAATTTGTGTCATTTGTTCCTACTGCATCAGTCTCCTTGAGACCCCTGTCCTCAAAACGGAGAAAGTATAATTGGTGCTATAGTTGAGTATTGAAAATTGGGACCATAGACTACTTATACACTTGGTGAGGACCACATTAACACAATTCTCAATTTTGCTCATTGATAACAGTTTGAATGGTCCTTGGTCTGGAGCATGCAGTGTGAATTTCTCCAAAAAAGACATGGAATACTGGTTAATCTGGCATGAATATACATTTTCACTGTGTGATGCTCCATCCCAGATTGTTCCAAGCCCAAAGAAGTTGACGATACTTCTAAACATGATTCTTGTTAGAACATTGAAGTTTTAAATGGCGTTTGTTATTAAAATACTATGTTGTAGTGCTTTCCCTTTCCAAAGGTTTTCTTGTTGCAATTCATTTTGCCATGTAGTCATTAGCTTTAATGAATGGCAGTTCTTGAATCTGTGCTGGAGGAAATGAGAGATCATACAGTAAATGTAACAATTATTGTATATTTTAGTTTCCCTTAAGGTCCTAACTTTTTCCAGTTTGGGTTCTGATTTTAGCTACATTTAGGACTTCTGTGGAAATCAGATCAAGGTTTGGTTAATATTTAAACAGAAATACATCAAGGATCACTGCAATATGCAGTTAAGACATCTGCTTCTGACTTTTCAACTATAGATCAATCACCCTCATGGTTTAGGCAGCATGTATACTGTGAATACATGTCATTCTGGACAAAAGCAAAACCTATCATATAAAAAAAATGATAAAATTAGAATATAAAAATGACATTCTATATGAAAACTACATCTGGAGGATGGGTCCCCTGTTGAGTCTTGATCACTGACTTTTCAGCTATTACATGTCATAAATAGGTATAAAGTCCCTGTTTTAGTTAGAGGTAGATCCCTCGATTGGGCATTGTATTTCATTCTGCCTTTGACATTGATTCAAGTGTGCAGTTCCACATCATCAACGATTTCTATCAGGCCACCCAGTCTCCAGTCCTTCAGGTCACAAAGGGAAGGTAATGGTGGCTGCAATGCATGGCTGAGTGCATACGCTACACTGAGCAATGCTTTTCAATTACCAGCCGGCATGCAGTGAGGCTCAGACGAAAACACACACCACATGCCTAGGTCAGAATTCTAAAGTCTGACAGAAATTGTGCCTTATGTGCTTTAATTTGACAGTCATCTCTAGCTACTCCAGAAAAGCTGTCATAAGTAAATGTCACATGTTTGAAGGTGTTCGAAAGTGAGTGTAAGTGTTTGAAAGTGGACATCCATCAAAAAAGCAATGACATAAAATGGAAACATTAAGAAATTGTGTCAAACCACATACTATATATACTGTTCACAAAAATTAGGGAATAATTAAAAAATGAAAAATCCCTTAATGAAATATCCCATAATTTTGTGAGCAGTGTACTTACCATATCGTGATGACAATGTGATGAGATTAGAGATTAGAAATTCCTTGACATCTTTGATTCTGTTTACACTACATTGGGTCAGTTTTGCGTTTTAAGTATCGGAATTGTATCTGAATTAGGGCTAAGTTCTGTTCAGCCCTGTGACTAATTGTTGCTGAGATGCACTGATATCTGAATTGAATCTGATTGTGCAAACCACTTCATGTTGTGGTTTGAGGTGCATTGAAGCCACATATTAAACAAGTGTCTCCAAAGTCTCTACAATATGCAGTATTAAACATTAAACAGATGTCTGCTTCAACCTAACATCAATTTTAATGGCATGATTCTTATTAAATACATCTATGCAATTATGTAAAACCATGAGATTTGATGCTCCAGCGATTTCTTTTATAAATAAAAACAACACAGGAAACAAGTTAGGACAGTATGAAAATCAAAAAAGCTGTATGCATTACATTTACTTTTTCTTTTCTTTTATTGCAGATAGTATTGTCTGCTAAACTTCATTCCATTTTGGAAGAACAGGTATAACAGCCTGTGTTAAACTTACTCCTTTAAATGATTATGCCTTTCTCTCCCAAAAAATGTATACAATATAATGCTATGTAAGTTGTAATTCATCCTCTATTATAAATAAAGATATTTTTTTTTTGGATTAAAGCCAGCACAGGAAAATGCTGCATAGTGACACATTGTCCTATATTCTACCAGTCTCTCTTCACTCAGACTATAAAATGGACACAAAAACAGGATGTAATGATTTCATACATGACTGACTGCGTATCTTTGTCTGGACAAGTGATGCTTTACAGTTCATGGGTTCAGTGGGAATTTCTGGCCAATGATAGTTTCATAGATTCATAGTGTAATATCAAACAAAATTGTCAGCCGTCCTGGCCAGGTTGAACCTGCAGCGCATCCTTTTAAATCAAAGTCGTTTATCATGGTTTTGGGGACGAGATACTGGGGGAGTTGGGGGTGGATGTCTAGGGGCTGAAAGCCCAGTGTCCTCCTGTGAGGTGCGATGCATTAATTAAGTGTATGTAGTGGAGGGAGCCTACAATTGGGTCTGTAATAGATTCCTCCCGGAATTGATGAGCCTATTTGTGTGTGTGTGTGCGTATGTGTGTGTGTGCGTGTATGTGTGTATAGCTTATGATTCCACTTATTGGCATATTATGACTAAAAACACAAAAGAACAGTCTAAACCGCTTAGCATGAATAAAGTTTTGGTTGAATGTACTCAAACAATGACCTAGGAAAATAATTTCTCTTACTACTAGTGATCTCCTCTTGAAATGTTAATCCTGTGATCCAAATGCAAACAATTTTACATTCATTTAAACCTATTATGCTTATCATGGTCATCATTTAATCAGTAGAGTGTACTTAACACCAGTATTAACTGAGAGAACGGTGGTGTTCCTAGGTCTCTTTAGCAGTAGACAGAGAGAAAAAAGCTTTTAACTATTTTCAAGTCGATAAGAACTGAAATCGATAAAAAAAAAAAATCAGAATCTATATTGATAACACCCATACAATAGGCAATTATCCCAAATATGTAATCTCACAAAACAACCCAGAGTGCACTGGGGAGTGAGTTCCTTTAAAATAGACCATCTTTAAACAATACAAAGTTTAGTTTTAACTCCCCTCAATCTTCCATTTTCAAATAATCAGCTGTTATTGAAGATTAAAAATGCGAACACTAGTGCAAGTGTTAACTATAACATTTAAAACACATTTACATTGATGCAATGTGTACATTAGTGCTCTAAATACATCATCTCCTGTTTATACCATTTAGCAAATAGCAGGCAGGCTCTGACAGGATACAGCGAACAAATACTAGCAGTTATCTTTTTTATCAGCACATGTATGCAAATGAGTGTTAGATTTTTTTCATGCAAATGTGAGTTTCAATTAACAGCAAATTTTAACTGGGGCTTGGCAGGATGTCTGTGGGCTGGCTGTGTTTCCCCTGCTGAAAATAAATTATGGATAAGTAAATAGCATGGCATGCTGAAGATAATTACAGCCCTCCAAAAGCATCCTTAAACATGTAAATACATCACTTTGTTTTGACTTGCTGCAAACACAGATGAGCAGGTAAATCCAATGCCTGTGGTAATTTGTGATACATTAAAATTTTTCGGTTATATGTGGATTTATTTCCATACTTACATTCAGACTGTGTCTGGTTTGGTATGTTGAGGCACATCAGCCCAAATCACAAGACTCCAAATGAAGCACTGATGTTTCAATACTGTAGCCAAACAATCTTCTTTGTTTTAACTTTTGCACCTGTTTTTTTGTTTGTTTGTTTTTGTTGTTGTTCTTTTGACTCAGCCTGAACTATAACATACTTTAATTACAGAAAACACTGCTTTGGACAGGTCAATGAAGGCAGATGAGAGGATAAAAACACTGTTTATTGCTAAAATTGACTGATGTTCTCCATCTGTTCTTAGCTGCAAAATTTGTCTGCTGTTGTGTTTCATTAAGCATACATAATAAGCAAAGCTGAAAGTGTTTAACGGTATCTAAGTCCTGTCAGTACATACAGTAATGCCATCAACGTTTACCTTTTCTGAGAAGGGTAGCATTTATTTGATCACAATATGAGACAAATTATTCTTTTGCAGATGTAACCAGCTCAGCTTTAAGAGGTCATTTTCAATGCTCTGCAAATTGACATAAATGTTATGAGAAGAGGCTTCCGGCTCATCTTAAGCTGCGCAACAGTACAGGGTCATAGTTGTCACATTTTCTTTTTTTAAAATTTTCCACACATGTTCTATTGGGGACAGGTCAGTACTGGAGTCCTCTTCTTTTGCAGCCATGTGGTTATATCAGCTATTGTTGAATGACGGTTCTTGATGCAGTGCTGTGTGAGGAATTGAAGATCATGATGCACTGAAATTCTTCCTGCTTCCTTAAATTGTTTAATAATATTATGCACTTGAGAGAGAGAAATATGCAAATGTATTCCAGTCTTTCTTTGATGTATATTTAAAAATTTCAATAATTTTCTCAGACATTTGTTGACAAAAAAAGATCCTTTGGCCATCTTTGGTTACTAGCTCTACATTGGACTGTGTTGTGGATGGATGTTTATTGTGTTTTTTGTGTATTTTTCATACTGTCTTTGGTTTTCTGATTTAGGGTTGTACAACTGATTTATGATAAGACAACATGGCAAAATGTTCAAGCAAGGCAATTATTTAGTTTAACCTGGTATTTAAAAACTCATTCATTCATTCATTCTGGTTACTGTTTCTATGTTAACAGTGACAGGACTGGTCCATGCCTTTTTTCTCTTAAACTGTTTGTTTTTATGTATAATGACTGCATTTTATACCTCCTGGTGTGACTTGCAGAGTAAAGATATGCAATATGAGCACAGTCCTAAGCACTGTAAACAGAGTCTTATATGAAGCTTTGCTGTTTCCAAGCACTGAACATCAGCAAAGCAAAGCCTAACTTTGATCCAGGAAAATACTGGATTTTATCAGCCACGTTTTCAAGAGCTCTTGATGCCCTTTAATTCGAAATCAACTTCAATCACAGGTACACGCACTGCTCAACAGTTTCTCTATTGCTGAGATTTTTGTTGTTTACATTATAACCCTGAAGCTAGACCTGTTAACAGGCCTGGGGCTATTTTGGCAATTTCTTAATGCTTTTGATTTTGCTTATATAGTATGTGAAAACCTTTAAGTTTTGTGTGTATGCACTGAAGCATATAGTAACACTTGCCTATGTAAGGCATGTTATTATTGCCCGATTTCTCTCTTTTAACAAGGACGGTTGAAATGGTTTATTGTAGGATTTTTTAAATGTATAATTGTAACATTTTCACAATGACAATTCAAGTTAGTTTACTCCAGGTACCCCGATTTCCTCCCACAGTCCATAAACATGCATGCTAGGTTAATTAAACAAAAGTGGCCCTTAGTGTGTGACTGTGTGAATGAATATGTGTGTGTGTGTGTGTGTGTGTGTGTGTGTGTGTGTGTGTGTGTGTGTGTGTGTGTGTGTGTGTGTGTG